>CAXHKU010000425.1:0-20177 GCA_964017125.1 Flabesymbios commensalis
CAATGTTGATTCAATGCCGGTCCACCGCCCACGACGCCGGTCCGGCACCAAATCAGGGCACTGCCAATGCCAATACGTCGTGTCTATTGAACAGCAGCTCATATATCATGGTCCTGCCCAGCATGAATCTGAGCGCCCACATACATACAAAGCAAGCAGAGTTATCATGACCTCCCTGGTTCAATGCTGGTCCATCGTCTACGGCAATGGACCAGCACCGAACCAGCACGGTATACCGTGGTCTAACATTCGCTGGCTTTGGCTAGACGCCGGTCAATCCCTGTTCCGCCGTTGAACTAAAACTGGCCCAACGGCCAAACAAACTTCGACCTGCGTCTCGCACTCAGCCCAGAAAACACGATACATCGAAGCAATGCTGCTTCAAAGCTGGTCCACCGTCTACAACGCTGGCCCAACACTAAAACAACACCGGTTCAACGCACCAGGCCCAACAGGCATTATATAGTGGGCTGCATATTGAAATATTCCTAGCAGATACAAGACGACGAGACAACTATGGCGCAATGCTGGGCAAGCGCCGCAAACGGTGGACCAGCACTACCCTATCGTCGGATCACCGCCCCATGACTGCTGGACACCCTAATTCTTCAAATCATGAAAAACAACATTCTACTTACCCGGAAAAACTTCATATATTTGTTAGTAGTTTTTGCTGTATATTCTTCCAGGGTAAATATTTGCTTTAGGTAAGAATAAAAGTTATTAAGAAGTGATGTTTGACATTTGCAACAATATATAAAATGTTTAGCACTTAACATAATCAAATTTAACAAAGTATATTTCCAACCCTTAAAACCTAATAATATTTCTTCATTTCCTAATAAAACTTTCCACCAGGACTGATATTTCTTAAGCAACTTTAGAACTTCACTCCAGAAACTAGTAACAAAAGTACATTCAAGAAAAACATGTTCTAAACTTTCCGTTTCTGTGTTGCAAAAAGCACAAGTATCATCAAGGACAATGCCTTTTTTACAGCCATTTGTTTGTAGGTAAAATTCTATGCACTAGTATTGTAATTGTAATAATTTTGTATCTTTCGTACATCCATATTATATTGCGCAATGTCTCGTTATAGAATTATAATCGTTGTTTAAAATTTCACCCATTGATCAAATGCTTTTATATGCATATTAGTTATATTTAACAACACATTATATACTCGCTTACGTCTTTTATTATGTTGCAAAAGAAACTTTGGTGGACTAGGAATATACGCTCTACATTCTGCTATATGCTGTTTCTCGTTATTTATTATTGTCTTCCATTCCTGTGGTATACTGGCAAGTATTCTATTATAGTCCAAGAAAGTGCCCCGAATATTAAATTTAATCTTAAAAAGGTTGAAAAATCTGAAAAGTCAGAAAAGTCTGAGGAGCCGAGGAGCCCAAAATTGTTTCCTATTTACATGATTTAAGACGGAAACATCCAAGATAGCCGCCTTTTGAATTGGTGAAACAAAAAAAATGACATTATTTTTTAAAGAATCGCAGATTCATGATTTCATGTCTACCATACGATTTTCAGTTATGCTTGACATAGTGGTGTAGTCAGAATATATATTAGGCATTGCAATGTGAGTAAAATCAAAGATGGCCACCATGTTTGTAATGCCCCAGTCACACTGTCGCGAATCATGATGGCGAACTGATACGGATGTGAATCCGTATTAGATCGTCAGCGGACTCGCCACTGTCGTATTGTTCTGTGCTAGAGCGTGTCAATTCTCCAAAAAAGTCTCACGATTCTAAACGGTTCTCCAAGCCGATACGGATGTTTCAAACTGTTTAAAACATCCGTACTGCCAATACAATTGAAACCCATTCGTTGTAGTTCCTTACAGTTCGTAGCAGTTCGAATCGCTTCTAATCAGTTCTTTGCACTTCGTATTGCTCTTCGTACCGCTTCGCAGGTTGGTTCGCATTGGAAGAGTCTGGCGATGAGTAATGAATCAGAAAGAACTGACTAGAACTGACTCGACAAAACACGGTACAGATACGGTTGTCGTTGCTTGTCATGCTGAATCGTTGCTATTTACGGCCTGGAGATACGATGCAGTACAATTTATATCACGAACTACAAACGATAACTACGGATTGCAACGTTGCGCAACGATGGAGTGAGACGAGATACGAATAAGGTAGATCCCAATGCGAATGACGGCGATTCATAATGAATTAATGCGAACAATGCAGAACGAATGAGGTAGATTCACATAGCGGTAATAATATAAATAGGGCCTTCGACTCTTATATCATTTCAGTGTTGCCAGGGCAGACTATGATGATCATTGTGTTTCAAATAATGGCCAAACCTCACACAAATTGCAACAGAATTTCTGACTGTTGTTTCCTACTCATAAATACCTCTCTTTTAAACTCAAAAAGTCTCAAGAGATTCGAGTGGCGGAAAGTATTTTCAAACACTGTTTATTTAATATACCCTTTCAATATATTCGACTATTTTTATGGTGGGATGACGAGCCACTTTCTAGCAGTGTTATGTACGTATTTTAATAGAAAACTTGGTGCGATGTTATTATTGAGATTACCAGTGCCGTCCTAAAGTACTATATTATTTATTCTAATTATACGAATAATTATACCAACAATAACCCAATTTGTACAGTTCCAGATTAGTAAAAATATATATTTAAAAAAGCTTTAAATATACTAATCTTGATCAAAGTCGAAAAACATATACATAAATGATACATAAATAGGCCTATACCTTATAGTTACATCAGTTATTATAGGCTTGCATTTAGTCTGGTGACTAAATGAAAGCGTATAATAACTGAATCGTTGGATATTATGCATACTGATTTTCAGCACTGATATGTTTTAAAATATATCTTTATCACGCTATGAAGTGGGATTTTTGGGAGCAATTTAAAAATCGCAAGGATTAAAAATCAGAAATATAACTGGGTGCGAAAGATAGTGACTGTTGCTGCCAAATACGACTTTAAGCACTACGTTAATACTGAACTCCATAGTGTATCTCTCTAAATATTTTTTTCTTGACCCACTCTATCTTTCAACTTCTAGTTGACAGTTGTCGTCGTCTTCTTCTGCGACATTACATTTGTTTGTTCAACAACTTTATATGTGATGTGTTCCTGTCACTCCGTTTTCTGTTCTCTGCTGTTTTTCAATGTATGTTTTTTATTTGTTTTCATTTGCGGTGATATTTTTGCTATTAATCTGGTCCAGGTCGTATCAGTTCGCTCTGGTCTGAGATGCATTCTACTTCAGTCATATTGGTTCATATCAGTTCGCAGGCTTATTTGCATTAGATCGTGTTGATTCGTACAACCTTTCGTATTTGTTCGTGTCAACCCGTTCTGATTTGTATTGGTTCTAGTTCATTATTCTTAGTTCTACTTGGCTCTCCGCCATTCGCAATTTGAACCGTATTGATTCTAGTTGGTTCGTTGTTTATAATTTATTCACCTCGGGAGCATTTTTATTCTCCATGATTCGCACTCACATCCGTATTGCACAAATCGCCAGCATTCGTACTGGATCGCCAGTGGATTCGTGACAGTGTGATCGGGGCAAGGTAAAACAATAAAATGAAATAACTTTTGACAGAATAGAAGCAAAACAATTCTTTTTGTGTGTATCATAGTCTTTTTATGTATATCTCACAAAATATGTTGTGGCTAGAACGTACAATTAAATATTGCAGTATGAGTAAAAGCCAAAATTAGCGTTATTTGTGCAATGTCAAAACAATAAAGTGATATAATTTTTGACATATGGAGGCAGATCCACGATTTCTATGTCTGTCATTGTTCTATCGGGTGATGCCGACTTAGCTGTGTTGCCAGAGAGTAGTTTAAAAATGCATTGTGGGTATAATCGACGATGGGCGACATTTGACAAGATCAAACCAATTTTTTGTCCACCAAAAATTGGTATTATTTTAGACACAATAAAATCAGTTCGTGTCTTTAGTGACTATCATAGAATTTCCATGTACCCATAACCTGGTGATTTTGGTGAAATGGATTAGATCGCTGGTTTTGATGACTATAACAGGCCGTTTATATGTGCCTGACACTGTGGCGTCATTAAAAACAACTTAAAGGTGATCTATCACCCCTTATATGGTATGAATTATTATGTCCTTATATAGGGTGATTGGCTATCATGTGACCCTCTCAAAGGGTCACATGATAGCCAATCACTCCATATATGGAGTGATTGGCTATCATGTGACCCTCTCAAGAGGGTCACATGATAGCCAATCACCCCATATAAGGAAACACCTGTGCCCCATCTTGTGGCAACTTCGATTTATTTATCACAAAATTATTCATACTATATAAGGGGTGATAGATCACCTTTAAGACATGGTGAAGGGGTTAACGGCAAATATAGTGGCCAGAAGGGGACGAAATTAGATGTCACATAGCCGTGACAGGAGAAGAGATATATTTTATTTATACCTCTTCCCTCCTTTGAATAACGCATTGTACATGTTGTGGGCTGGCTGTTGAATACAACATGCGGACTGTTCCTGGACAAAAAATAGAAAAATCTACAGAAAAGACATTTTTGATTATTTTTCACAGGTCTATAATCTATGAAGTTATAAAATGACCTAACGCTCAATACGAAGTCCAAAACAATTGTCACATTTCTCAGGACTATCAATGTCATGCTGTACATTTTTTCAATATACACGTAATAGCAATATGACCATTAGCAAACATAGTTTTGGTTCCGCTACATAACGTTCTTTATCTGTAAATTTTGTAGAAAACACTTTTTCCAAAATTATATAAGTACTTAGAAGCCTTGTTGTCATTTCTTTGCTTACAACCTGTTTGGTATGTAAACGTGATATATTGCTGAAAAAGGATTGCTTTTCTGTTGTAGAAGTTTAGTAGTTTAGGCACGCTTCGCTTAAGATCTTGTAAACTGTGATGAACCCTTGGTAATTCCTAATACTTCAATCACTGACTGATAATTTATTATTTCTCTGAAATTATTAGACAGGCCTAATAGAAGGATTTTTTGGTAGATAAGCTGCCACTCGATTGTGACAGCAAAATTTCAAGTGCTTCCCACAGTGCCCATAAATCGTCATAAAGTCTGGGACCAAACTGGTGGGCAGCGTCACACGATTTATGAGCACTGTGGGCAGCACTTGAAATTTTGTTATTCAAAAATCAGTTATGATGGGACAGCTGTCCCATCATAACTGATTTTTGAATCTCCGTGGATTTCTAGACACATAGCTCAGTGAAGATTGGAAGATACATTTTGACATTTTCAAAGGGATTCCGTGATGAGACACATAGGCCTAACAGATAAGTATGTGTGAGATCTTTCAGAATTGAAGTTCTAAGGCAAAGCCAAGAAGCCGGCTTCAACTCTCACTTGTTGTGGAGGATATTAAATAATCACTCAAGCTGACATGTTTTTATTTATTATTATCTATATTAATACTAAAAAATGCATCTTAATTCGATACTGTGTATAAAAGTCAGACCCAACTAAGGCCAATAATCCCCTAAAGTTTCTGTCCAGCTAACTTCCACATCTTATTTATCGGCTATTCCCATCTATTTTTGATAGAGCCACAATGTCAGCCGTACCTGCAACGTCTATGTCTAACATGGTAAGCACCGAACTTATTGATTTATCCCTGTTAAAGTTATACATAATTTGTGTTCGCCGGTGATTACTTGCCGGCCAGTTTGTGTGCATTCAGGCTGCTCTCTTGGTTATTTATTTATTTATATGATGACATAAACATATCGGGCGTACCTAATAACTCTATGGTCTACACCTGTTACGGCCCTCTGACGGCCATTTTTTTTGTCTAATGACCACCAACTTGATATTTTATATCTAGACTGGTTAAAATGATTTTTGCCACCCATGCACATGGGTGTATGGATAAAAATCACGAATCAGGTATACTTTAAAACCCCAATGTATACAATACAATTTTGACTTTGCGCCCATTCTGTTGAAAACGGTAATTATCAATTTATAGTTTAATCTTGCACAAATGGAGGCCATTTTGGATTTTACCAACAAGGCAATGTATTATGTATATGATAACTCCTGGCCACACCAGTATGTCGGACATACCTGAAAGCTATACAGTAGACACTAAAATCATGAATCAGCTTATATTCTATCGAAAATTATATCAAGTTAATCATTGCCTTGGTAAAAACTGTCACCATATTGGATTTTGATGTCGTACATCAACACTTTAAAAAATTCAATAGGTTAATGATAATTATTGTGTCATAAGTGAGCGTCATGCAAAATTTGTTGATTTTTTCCGACAAATAACAATAATTTGGCTAAGCTGCCTGACTAGCAAATGATGTGGTTTCCGATCATGTAATCCCAGAATATCCTGAGATTCAGAGTATAGTATGTGATGGGAAACAGCATAGATCTTGTGGAGTGCCACCAACCATCCATACAATGTGATCAGTTCCATCAAGCAAGTGCCACAAGGCCAGCAAGACATCAGTGTCTTACAGAAAACAGTAAATGTGATCATAGCTTCTCTGAGATGCATCTAGGCCGTGGAGGATGACCGTGTGCAACATTCTCGTGGTCATGGGTTTATGCGAGAACCTTTTTCGGGACCCGATGATAATATTTTTTATGTATAAACCCACATGGTCTCACCTCCCCAAATGCCAGCCCCATTGAAACACATGTATATTTGTCAGCATTCTAAGGGCCAATCTTATCACTTTCGTCCCCCCAATGTGACACACCATGGTAAGGCATGTAAGCTGTACTTTTAGAAAAACAGCTCCGAAAATGGGATGCTAAACAAATAGGTTTCGAGCTAGGCCCCCTTATGCGTTAAAAAAATCAGATTTCCCGGATCTCCTTAAATATTCTTGCGCACATTCCCCAAAAAGAGACAAATCCTTCTCACCCCCTGCGTCCATACGAAAACCTCATATAGGCCTAACAGTTATGCCTCATAGCACACATAACGAAAACAGTGTGTGCTTACAATTTATCCACAGAATTTCAACATTCCTGTATTTTTCTAATTCACCAGAAGCTGAGACAATCATTTAAAGCGGTAATTTGTGTACGGACTCTCCAGGATTTTGGTTTATTTAGGGTGGTGAAACCACATATCCAATCATTTAGCGGCCATCTTTCACTTTTGCAAAGTACATGTATGTTGAAAATGAGCAGCTTCATCTAGAGTTCATTTTGTATGATAACACCTATAATTAGAGCCTGATATGCTGAAACTATGTCCTCTAGAGCGCGATGTGTGATAAAATACGAAAACATATTTTGGCGGCCATTTAAATTGATAAAAATGAGGGGAGAATAAGGCAGCTTCATCTTGTGCTCTTATCATAAAAGTTGAAGAAGAGTATACACAATTTCTATGCCAAACATTTGTACTAACAAAATGCAGGTTTTGACATATTTTGAGGTCTTATCAAGCCTAGAATGACGCCTTTAATGAATATAAAGTGCTACTCTTATCTTTTTAGTGTCATAATTGTGTTATAACAATTTGCATCATATAATAGCTCTCGTTGGCGGCTATTTTGCTTTTACCAATTTAGACACTTTCGGTTCGAAAAAAATCAGCAGGCTGGATGTCATTCCTGGGTTAGTAAACCCCATGACTTGTCTGTGTAGTTGCTTTGCTTGCAACGACAAATGGCATCTTTTTATTTTGTTTTGTTATCATATATTGACTCGCTGACTATATTAAACAATAAGTATTTTAAACTACACCATAACTATGATTTATTTTTATTATACATAAACGATTTACCACTGGGTACCATATTTAGCAAAGTACGTCGCACTATTTGCGGAAAACCTCAAAAGAAAATGTTTAGTCAACAATCATGTATATAACTTATCAATAGATTCAAAATACAACAAATGAACCTAAAACCGAACAGTTTTGGAGGCATTTCGTCAAGATGGCGTCCAATATAGCCGCTGGTTTATAGTAATACTTTGAAAATTGTGTGATTTCGGTAATTTTAACTTAATTTTCTTTTGTAATACACTATTTCAACTAGTTTAGTGGACAATGAATTCATTCCGACCACTAACATACAAAAATGAAATGAATCGGGCTTTAGGCCACTTTTGTGCACATACAGGCTAAATTGGGTCAGGAGTACCTCCTGTAGTCCTCTTGCTGAAGGGGGGGGGGAGTCCGGTGTGCATTTTTAGGTCCCCAAAGTGTCTAATAAATTCGTTTAGAGGGGGCACCACAGGAGTAAAAAAGATTTGGTTAGACATGCTGGATCATGGTAGCAACTCAGGAAAACGATTTTCAAAATGGCCACCGGAAGCCATTCCGAAAAACCTATATGTCAATGTCTTTTGCACAAGTTGGCCAATTTACATGATCAAAATCCTATTTGCTAACATTCCATAAAAATATTTAAAAATGGTATAGTAATGAGGACAGGTATGGTTATAAAAGACAGATTTGTGTCTGTGATTTTCTATTTTATGCAGTTATCGTCCAGAAATACATATTGATAGCTATGGTGGAAATTTAGCTGGGCCATTATCTCGAGTTTTAATTGACTAGAATTTCAATTCTGATGTTTATGGGTTTCATGTTTTTGGGTCAACAAATCGACTGTAACCACTTAAAACATACTAGAGCAATACCATAAGGTACATTTGAAAGAATCCACGATGGATTCCAATATATAAAATATTCGTCGCGGTACCGAAGACATGCATTATAAGTTAGAAAAAGCATTTGTGTGAAAAAATGCACAAATGAATTATTGATGTTACACATATAGAGGCATGTTAATCAAACTGATCCCAGTCTCTGGTTATCCAATGTTAAAACATGTGGGGGGGGGGGGCAAACACAGCTTTCTTTGAGCCAAGGAGGCTTTATATATGCAGTCTTTTGGTGAAGGGACGTCTAATTTAACAAAAGCAAAACTTCATTCATACATACATACATGCATGATTACAGCAATATGCACACTCCTCCATCTGATAAATAGCACGATAAATTTGCTGAAGCAGTTTTGTCATTTCAATGCACTGGTGGTGTCACATTATATGAACATATGGAAATCTGCGAGTAAGTAAGTAAATAGAATGTCCTTTTATGTCATTTTTCAGCCAGTATTATTCTGAAAATCTGAGACAGCACTAGCGCCGATACACATGATAAATTAACACAAAAAATGACAAAAAAAATATTTTTATGAAAATCACAAAACAGCGTCTGTGTCAAAAATAAATATATAACAGTAGAAACAAATGATGCCTGACATCAATTTTCAACAAAAACAACCATAGTTGTGCAAAATATTATGAGAATAGGAACAATGCCGGTTCAGTGCCGAACATATCCGGAGTGGGAAAGTAAAACTTAGTCACAGAAAAACCATTAAAACCATGAGATGTATGAAAGAATGAAATGAAAACTTCTATGGCGCCTAACTCCTCGGAGGGCCGAGCTCAGAGGCGCAATCCATCCTTATCAAATTCCAAAGAAGAGTCGAGGGAAATAAGCATGGTCGTCATCAGGGAGCCGGGACGCAGAGGAGCTAGGGCGGAAAAGCCAGATCGAAGAAATGCGTTTTAAGCAGTTTTCTGAAAGAGGAAATGTTTTTAGCTACACGAAGGTGTGCAGGCAGTAAATTCCAAAGAGTAGGACCAGAAACAGAAAAGGCACGAGCACCGAACTTAGTTCTGATACGTGGTACTTTGAGCTTATTTGTGTTGTTTGATCGCAGATGTTTCACGGAGTCTGCAGAAAAAAGAAGGCTAGATAAATAAGATGGCTGACCATCATCGAGACAACGAAATACAAAAGTGCGTATTTTGAATTGTATTCTAAACTTGATTGGAAGCCAATGTAATGATTTTAGTAGAGGAATAGAGCGACTGAAACGAGGAGCCTTTGTCACAACCCTTGCTAAACAGTTCTGAACACGCTGTAATTTCTGTAGATCTTTAGCTGGAATTTGGTGTAATAAGGAGTTACAGTAGTCCAGTTTGCTTGTCACCAGTGCCACTGCAATTTGTTTTGCTAAAGCTAGAGGTAGACTTTTTCTGATGCGTTTAAGATCTCTAATGTGATAAAAACAGGAACTGGACACCTGTGAAATGTGCTGACGAAAATTCAAACCACTGTCAAAAAAGACGCCCAAATTCCTTGCGGAATCTGCTGGATTCATCTCATTGTCCAACACCGCAAGGGGGAAAAGGTTAATAAACTTCTCCCTCTGCGATTTCGAGCCAATGAGAAGAAACTCAGTCTTGCTAGGATTGAGTTTTAGTTTGGATTGAGCCATCCAAGCAGATACCCCGGTAATACAGCTCTGAAGCATTTTTAATGACTCAGTAGCTGTGTCACCTGTTAAGGAGATGTAAATTTGTGTATCATCGGCGTATAAGTGATGACTCAATCCATAACTTGAAATAATGGTGCTTAGAGGAGCGGTGTACAAACTGAAAAGCAGAGGGCCAAGTACAGACCCCTGCGGCACTCCATGCTCAAGCAAACTAGAGTCAGAAAAAGATTTGTCAATTTTAATTCTTTGATGCCTGCCACAAAGGTAGGATTTAAACCAAGCCAAAGCCATTCCAGAGACACCATACCACTCAGCTAATCTATTTGTTAGAGTGTTGTGGTCGATAGTATCGAACGCCGCAGACAAATCAAGTGAAGTCAAAGCTGTGACATGGCCCTTGTCAAGAGAAACTGAGATGTCATTGTAAACTCTTAACAGGGCTGTCTCAGTGGAATGGGATTTTCGGTACGCAGACTGCATTGGATTGTTCAATTTGTTGGAGTTTATGTGAGCTTGTAAACGGTTGGAAACAACTTTTTCAATAATTTTAGAAATGAAACTTAGATTGGAGACTGGTCTATAATTTTTGAGGTTATTAACAGGAAGGGTTGATTTCTTTAGTAAAGGTGTGACATGAGCCTCTTTGAATGATATCGGGAATGTTCCAGATTCTAAAGATAAATTAATTATAGTTGTTATGGGTTTGATTAAAATATCCAACAAGGCCTTAAGGATGTTCGTTGGAATCGGATCAAGGTCACATGATTTTGATGCAGACTTCATAATGATCTTCCTGACCTCGTCCTCTGATGCTGGTTCTAAATTGAAAAGTTTAGCTCTTATTTTAGGCTTCTGAACAGATGGTACATCATTCACTTGAGTGGAAAAATTGGCCCGGATCGTTCTGATTTTGTCACAAAAATATTTTGCGAAATGATCACAAAGGGACTTTACATTATTTGATTCCGGTAGTGCTGAAGCTGGCATTCTATGTAAAATATTGTTAATGGTGTCCCAAAGGCGGCGAGGGTTTTCAGAATTTTCATCTATGAGATTTGAAAAATATTGAGATTTGGCCTCTGTCATAAGACGATTGCATACATTTCGATAGTTGCGGTATTTTGATCTGTCATAACCAGAGCGTGATCTCCTCCAACGCCTTTCCAGCTGACGACATGATCTTTTACAATATAGTAGTTTAGACGTCATCCACGGCGTTGTAGCCTTCTCAATGTATGACAAAAATAATGAAAAATACAAAGACTTTGAACTGAAATTGATACTAGAGAGTGAAAAAGAACATCAATACCGTGAGAACCACAAGCTAATTATATGGCAGTGGTTTCTTTCGGACATCCCGAACCACTGAGCCTTCAGTATCGCATTAGTGTGTGTACACCTGCAGTGTACATGTACACGTGTACTATCAACGGGGGTGATCTCTCTGCAGTAGATGTAGTATATGGGTGGAAGGTGAAGGCAATGTTTTTCCTGGGGTCCAACACAATTAACCCAATTTTAAGTATTTAAACCACTTCAATCAATACAAAACCCGCTGGTTATGTTAAGCAAAAAACACTATTAATCAACGAAAAAAAATACTTAGATATATTTGTATTTACATACTTGGAGACCACAAAACTCACGACATATCCATCCACAGCTTTGGGGGAGACTATCCATTTACCAAATCCAAAACAATCATGTTATCTCTCGGCATTTTTTTTTCCGGAATAAGACTAAATTTTTTTTTTTTTTAAAGTAGCAAACTACACCGTCTTGATTTGGGAAAAAACTGATCGCCAAGCAAGAACATGTACTTTTTGGATTTATAATGAGGTGTAAATGGATAGTTTCCCCCTTCACCTTCCACCCATATACTATATCTACTGCAGAGAAATCACCCCCGTTGATAGTACACGTGTACATGTACACTGCAGGTGTACACTCACCAATGCGATACTGAAGGCCCAGTGCCCGAACATCCCTAGGATGCTTAAGAAAAACCACTGAACCATTTCAACCAATAAATTACTATAATTTCGAAAACAATGTAGAACACAAAGAAATAATATACAAAACTTCATAAATTACTACAATACTATAAAACAAATCCCACCTAAAACAAAAAACACAGAAAAATACTGATAATACGTCTGTCGCAATGACTGGGTGTTCTTGGCCTTCTATGAAGTTTCCCAGGAGGGACCACGAGGAGGTGACACCCATCCCCCTGGAAATCTGCGAGTGCAGTGGAGTAATGTGCTATGAAGTATTTTTCCTCATATTCATACTAATGCTCCGCTGACTCTGGCAATCCCGTCCTTCGTTCAACATGGCTACCATCAAGTACATAGGATTTGTAGCTGATCAGCGTCTTTCGGCTAGATAGAATATGTGTATATTCAGAAGATATAATTTATGAGTCACTACACATCAAACGAGAAATTTTGCACTTACTTACTCTATAACAAAAAAAACTCAGTACCACAGGTTATCATTTATTGTAAATATACCATGGGGAAGAAGTATGGATACATGATAATTCATAATGGTTACTTATTAATCATTCTTTTGTCTGTTGAATGTACACCATATGAAAACAAAAATAATATTCAGCACACAAGAACAGCCAACAGGAAGTAAATTTATCAGTATGAGTGAGCTGGCGAAGGAATTCACAACACAAGTTCAACAACAAGTTCAACAAGTTTATTGTATCTCCATGAATTGTACAAAAACATAGGAGAGATAATACATCATCATTATAATATGGCGTGCGTTAGAAGTACAAAAACAAATTAAAATAGTTAAAATAAGTGGAATGCAGAGAATGTTTCAATTTAATTGTTTCATACCTTCTTTTATGAAAATAGATAAGTTGAGTAGTTCTTTCTCATCATGAAAGTTTAGTATTGTTTTAAATTTCCAGTTTGAATGATTAGTGTGATACATTTCGGACATATACTTTCTTCTAATAATAACTAAGGCATTGCATTCTAATAAAAAGTGATACTCATTACCAATTTTTCCCTGTTGACATAAGTTGCAATAGCGCTCTTCTTTATGTATACTTAAGTGTCTTCCCAATTCTATTGCTAATTTATGATCGGAAACTCTAAATTTACACAACGTTATTCGATTAATATACGACAGGGTAAGTAGATAAGGCTCTAATGCAAAATCTGTTTTAAATAGACGATAACTACAACATTTTCTAAGTGTATTAATATCAAAATACCATTCTTGCTTGAATTGATCTGTAAGTCGTGTTTTAACAATATACATAAAACTATCAATATTATCTATAGCTTGTGTCAACCAGTAGAAGCCAAGCCCATTTACATTCAAAGTGTTTTCTACATATTTTAACCATGGTGATTTGTAGTCATTATTATTGTACAACATTATTAATACATTATAGACCCTACTAGACAACTTATCTGGGTTAGTCAACATACTAGCCCAGTACTTCAAAATTCTGCATTTAATTTCGATAGACGGTGGGATTTCTCCCAGCTCTCCATAAACCATACAAGTTGGTGTTGACGTTTTACAATGTAGGATGTTTTTACAAAATTTAACATGCAATTTTATTATCAAATCATTATTTTCAATACCCCACACTTCTGAGCTATAAAGCAATATTGGGAGTACCATGTTATGGAACAAGTCTAGTTGTACATCAATTGGTAGCTTCTGTATACGTGCTTTCTTCAATATCAAATACATAGCTTTACGAGCTTGATTCACCACATATTCTCTACATTCTGTAAATTTACCATTTGGTGTGAAAGGAACCCCTAGGTATTTAAAGTAATCAACAATTTCAATTTTTTTTTTATTGTACAAGTATACTCTATCTAAATGTTTTCTAGAACCAAATATAATTATTTTAGTTTTACTAACATTAACTTTCAATTTCCATTTTTCACAATACTTTTCCATCCCATTTATTGCTGCTTGAAGCTTATCTGGGGAGTCGGCCAATATCACTGTGTCGTCCGCATACATAAATATAAGTAACTTTAACATGTTTTTCAGTCTTGCATCCCCACCGAAAGACAGATAGTTATTCCCTTCTTGTAAAAGGTAGGATTCAAGGTCATTAACAAAAATAGCAAACAAAAGCGGAGATAAACTGTCGCCCTGGCGCACAATACTCAGCCATGAACACTTTCAAATCGCAAGTGTTTACACACTTTAACAACACAGGCAGGCCTACTTTCAATAATCTGTGAAAGCTGAGAATCAAATACGGGCAAAAAATAGGATGTTTGACCATCAGAATCATTAAAGAGAAGAAGTGTATCACAGATGCGGATTTGAGTTCACTGTTGCACTATGCGCAATTGTGCCCTGCTACACATGTAATGTGCTAACTATCAGATGGTTATGTTGAGTTGTGCATATATCCCTGTTGTTTTTTTAAATAAAACCTGCGATCATGTACACTATATGACTATATAAAAAACTACTCTAATAAGAGCCCATCCCCATGTAATCTCAGGAGTTATTCTAATTGACACCCCACAGGCGTTTATTAGAATAAATACGGTATTTCATATTGATTCGTGTTGTTCTTCGCGTTCCTTCTCCAGCACGGTTTGCCATTTGCGTATGGTCATCTAGAACATCTGGTTCATTACAGAGTTTGCTCCACATTTGCTCTAGTGGAGCCTTAAAACCCCATTATGTAAATAAGTGGTTTTATTTTTCCAGTGACCCGGTGTCAACGAATATTAGGCATCCCCATATATTAGGCATCCCTGACAAGTCAAAAAGTCACGTGACTGTGTGGGCATGCGCAGGGAGTGTCTACGCAGCGGAAGTCACACAAAGTTATCTTGAGCAATCCACCACACTTACATATTATTCTCTTTTAAAATGATTTAGTTTTAATACTTATTTTTATTAGTAGCAATCATAGTTTTACACACACCTAAAGTGAATTATGTTAGCCAATGTGTTAGAAAGTAAAATCCATATCCCAGCTAGTGGATGCTAGAATATTATCCATTTCGAGACAAATGAGGGGATGCTTAATATTGCAATAAGAAGAAACAAGACAAATGGTGGAAAATTAGATTCCCCCGCCATTTTTTCTAGCCTATTAGAATAAAAACGATAATTTTCACATTGACATATATTTATATATTAGATTATATGTTAACACTCTTTATACAGGGAATGCTTTACAAGGTTAATAAGTATAAGGCATATTTATATTGGGCATCCCCTTCGCCACAGCGGAGCGTGGGTCGTTCAGTAAGAGCGCATGCAGAGGGGTGCTTAATTTTGCTGACAAGTACAAGCACGCCAACACTCTGGCAAGAGCTTGGCAAGTCGTTGCCAAATTAGACATCCCCTCGTCCCGTACAAGCTGGCTTGTATGAACAAACCAATACCATGGCAAACAATTTATATTTACTATCAGGCCCACACTCCATTATCGATTGTCTATATAAAAATTACTACTAAGGTTGCGATAGACATTAAAAAAAAGTAATATAAAAAATATTTTGTCATGGCCACATTGAGTCACCCTTTGGTTGCCAAAGACAATTAATAAATTTGACACAAAAAAACTCTTCATGGTTGCAATCATAAAATTTTATATCAACATCATGTGAAAAATATTTGTAGTTTTTAGATAAATAAATGTATTCCCGTATTTAATTATGTTTGGACGAAGTCGTCCAAACATGTTGAAGTCGCTCAGCAACTTTCTTTTTCTTATTATTATTATTATTATTCTACGGCCGATTTAGCCAAACTATTTCTCCCTCAGTTTACAAGTAATCGACTTCAAGTCTTGGCACAATGATCCTTAGGTATTAAAGCTAGTTGCTATAGCTTTTTATTGCGATCCGGACAGTGGATCCGGATCTGGCCCGGATTGCATACTTCCACTATATGGATCACTGTGTAAGTTTAATGGTGTACATTTTCAAATTTTTGCCACCCTATTTCTCACTCAGTTTACAAGTCGACTTCAAACTTTGGCAAATTGATCCTTAGGTATTGACTTGAGTTGCTGTATCTTTTTTCACTGATCCAGACAGTGGATCCAGTTTTATTAAGGATTTTATAAATCCACTATGCGGTCCAGTGTCGGTGCAATTGTTTACATGTCGGTTTATAGCTCATTCATCCAATTGAAATGATAGTCGGCCTTCACAATGGAGCATTGTATTGCCGGCCGCCTCTCACAATGGGTCATTGTATTGGGCGACTTCACCCTCTGGTCACCATGAACACTAGAAACATTTTAGATGCTAGATTGGTTTATTTATTATTTAAATAACAGTTGTAATTACCAAGGGGAATGAATTAATGCAGTTTAAGGCCGCCTTTTTGCACATATAGGCTAAACTGGGCCAGGAGAACCTCCTGAGGATGGTGAGATAAATAATATGACAGTGGAGGAGAGGAAGGAGGAAGAGAGAAAGCAAATAGAGGCAAAAAGTCAAAAAAGTCAAAAATCTCGAAAAAGTCAAAAAACGCAAAAAAGTCACAAAAAGTCAAAAAAGGCAAAAAAAGTCAAAAAAGTGAAAAAAGTGAAAAAAGTCAAAAAAGTCACAAAAAGTTACGAAAAGTCAAAAAATTAAAAAAACTAAAAAAAAAATCAAAAAAAATCAAAAAAATCACAAAAAGTAAAAACAGTCGCAAAAAGTCACAAAAGTCACAAAAGTCACAAAAAGCAAAAAAGTCTCAAAAAGTCTCAAAAAGTCTCAAAAAGTCAAAAAAAAAAAAATCACAAAAAGTAAAAACAGTCACAAAAAGTCAAAAAAGGCACAAAAAGTCACAAAGGTCACAAAAGTCACAAAAAGTCAAAAAAGTCTCAAAAAGTCAAAAAAAAGTCAAAAAAAGTCAAAAAAATTCAAAAAAGTCAAAAAACCCAAAAAAGTCTCAAAAAGTCTCAAAAAGTCAAAAAAAAATCAAAAGTCACAAAAAGGCAAAATAGTCACAAAAGTAAAAAAAGTCAACAAAGTTAAAAAAAGTTACGAAAAGTCAAAAAATTAAAAAAACTAAAAAAAGAATTAAAAAAAATCAAAAAAATCACAAAAAGTAAAAACAGTCGCAAAAAGTCACAAAAGTCACAAAAGTCACAAAAAGCAAAAAAGTCTCAAAAAGTCTCAAAAAGGCAAAAAAAAAATAAAAATTATAAAAATTAAAAACAGTCACAAAAAGTCAAAAAAGGCACAAAAAGTCACAAAAGTCACAAAAGTCACAAAAAGTCAAAAAAGTCTCAAAAAGTCAAAAAAAGTCAAAAAAGTCAAAAAAAAGTCAAAAAAATTCAAAAAATTCAAAAAAGTCAAAAAAAAACAAAAAAGTCCCAAAAAGTAAAAAAAAGTAAAAAAAAATCAAAAAGTCACAAAAAGGCAAAATAGTCACAAAAGTAAAAAAAAGTCAACAAAGTTAAAAAAAAAGTCAAAAAAAGTATAAAAAAAGTAAAAAAAAAGTCAAAAAGTAACAAAAAGTAACAAAAAGTAACAAAGTCACAAAAAGTCAAAAATGTTAAAAGAAGTCAAAAAAGGCAAAAAAGGCGCAAAAAGTAAAAAATCGAAGTCCAAACATTACTGTTACTTGAAAAGTAAAAGTCGTTTCTAGTTATATTTGAGCAATGCCCAAATATATTGATTTTACAACGGAACTTTAAACTTAATATTCTTGGCACGTTTTTGTAAGACGCTATTTCTCCCTGAGTTTATATCTAATCAACTTGAAATTTTGACACAACATTCCCAGAGTAGTCAGGCATTCTGCTATGACTTTTCTAAGACATCCATCGTGTTCTTCCGAATTATTCTACGGATTTTCTTGATCACTATACTCTTGAATGGCAAAAGGCAGTATCTGCTCACTCGTAAAGTGAGCAGATACTGCCTTTTGGCTTGCACGGCAGTAGGTGATCCTCCATTCAATGCCAAGAGGGTGAACAGGGTGCCCCTATTCCCAGATCTACCTCACCAGTTAGTCTCTAGATTTCATAATAAAAATATATTTATCCAATGTTTCAATTCCGGGCCAGCGTCACAGACAGTGGCCCAGTATTGAACCAATATTGTGTATTAGGTATGGACAGTTGAAACCTTTGAAATGCTACAATTAAAATAACAGTTGCAATTCTATTCAAACACAAAAAGTTGAATCAATGTTGTTTTAATGTTGGGCTAGCGTCGCGGATAGTGATACAACATTAAATCAACAGAGAGACAAGAGAATGTGTGTACTGTGCACCCTGAACGCGATTCCATTTGACAAACAAATATATATCTATTTAAAACTGCAAAAGCTCAGGAGGGACTTCTGAAATTTGAGCCTGAAATCCGAAGTCTAAAATCACAGTTCAGAATGCCTGCCAAAAAAACTCATACGCGAAATTCCAATCAATCTGTCATAATAAAAATAACGAAACCAAATTAAAAATGGCCACCACAAAAACTCATAAAACCTAGCCCAAATATTATTGTTACTTGAAAAGTAACAAGTCATCCAGTTACTGTTATCCGCTGTACCCATGGCACCCGGGGATACATTGTTGACAATACGCGTTAATATACAGTCATGTGCTCGCAAGTGTTAATTGCGGCGGGGTTTCAAGAAGGGGTGTTATCACACCTCGTTCTTTGTTTGATCAAAATGAGAGGGTGCAGTAGCTGTGGAAGCCAAAGGTGCGAACATTGCGTCTCAGGAGTGTTATGTTTGCAGTAAATTTAGTGCCAGACAAAGATTATAAGCGTTCACCACCAAATTTATTACGGAGTGGATAATATATATATTTTTATTTTTAAGAAACTTTAAAGCTTTACAAATGCATCACATACATAGATTTGAAGCCATATCAAATTGCATGTTGACTTGCAATTTTTTTGATGTAAAATATATTCATTAGGGCGGCTTGCATACATCGGAAGTAGAATTTAAAATATATTATTTAAATATAAATAACTATAATGTATATAAGTATATACAATTTACAATATTTATCATGGTGAGGTCATTTCATGCTATTGAGACATCAAGTTTATGGTGATTTGATTTCAGAAAATTAACCCTATAAGGCCAACATGTACACAATTGCTATTATGAAATATTTTATGGATTTGAAAAAGTAAAAGTAGAAATATCTTTTTGTTACGGCATGTAATTAATTATTTTTAGTGCGTGAAGATATTTGTATGCATACGTGCTTGCACACATACGGCAATTAAGCGTAAGAGCGACATGTGAGATGTCAACGGCTTGCGAGTGCCAAATATAATATTGTGGGATTGTTTCCACCGAAGGTGCCACGCCTGACAACTCTGAAAATGCCTTCACTTTGATAATGCAAGCAGATAAAACACCTGGGATCATGTCAATGTAATTTGACAACTGTCCGATGATAGCTAATAATTATTAGGCCTATGCAAATGTTATACTCAATAATTTAATAATATGAAAATCATACTCATTTGTCTAATATCTGTTGCACTTTAACTATTGTACTTTTCTACGCTTTGCCACCATAGTGAATGCTTTTCCGCAACTCTTGATAAAAATATATATATATGAAAGTATATAATATATTTACTCTTGTTGTGATGACAGTATAACATGCTACTATGAAATCAGATTTTGATGGTGGCTATTTAAAACAAATGGCCGAAACCCATATCGCGCACCAAAGTTATTCCTCATAACATCGTTAACAACATTCCCAGGAAGCCCTTGATCAAAATCAAGAGTGGCGGGGGTGCATGGTGACCAATTCCGGCCCATGGGCTACCTGTCTCAATTATTAATCAAGAAATGAATAAAAATACAATTTGCCGAAGTAAAAATGGCG
>CAXHKU010000426.1:0-17466 GCA_964017125.1 Flabesymbios commensalis
GATGCATGATGGATGTACCTGGCATTGACACCTCTATCACATGAGATATCTATTTCTTGGAAACATTTCTTTGTTCGTCACACAAGCAAAACCAAGATCCGATGTCCTAATGGACCATGCGCTTCCAGCTTAACCCTCTTCCAGGGCGGGGACCGTCTTCACACGACAGAATCTAACGTCCATAGCCTTATGTGGCAGATTCTGACGTCTAAAGACGATCCCTGCAGTATAATGGAATGAAGTGATAACGCAACAACAATTATTTGGCTTTGACTGGTTATCATATCATAATTCAATTGAAGTACGGTTGCGAGACACCACTCCAAATAAATGATAATTCAAATTACATGATTTCGCGGTTGAAGGGGTTGGACTTGGGTAAAAGATATGCTATCCCTGAAGTAAATACATTTGCAGATAGATTATATTTATATTTCAACGTTATTGAATTAAAAATAGAATTTTTAATAATTCAATAAATGGGTGTGCATGTTTAAGAAAACAGGATAATATTAATAAGCTTACATTCACGTGGCACATCATTTGCTGTCTCAGCATGCGACCAATCAGACTTGAGACAAGTTAATTAATAGACTTGATTTCCTGGTGTGTTTGGCTGATCTGGGATTATGTCTCAGATATTGTACTGATATACACTATATCACGACATGAAGGCAAAGAGCAGTATCTTCTTTCTTTTCAAATCAGCAGTTAGTTTTATTTGCCCATTCGCTAGCAGTTTGACACATTACCCTCCCCTGACATTATCCATAGCTCTCATAGCTCTCATCATGATGAATTGGTGGGTATTAAAAGTCTCTAGTCTACTGTTAAAATACGGTAAAATATGTGTTTCCTACCCAACGCCACATTAAGAGCAAGTTCCAAAATCATAACAAGTCCATATACTTGAGCGACATATATGAGATAATAATTCCACCAATGCTCCTAGCTGGGCATTGGGCTTGAAACCTGATTGTTATTTTTATTGGGGGATGTCAAAACAGCTGACCTCCACGAATGTATTGGCAGAACGGCTCTCCCAGCAAAAATTGAACACTCACCCAATGTTGGTTTAATGTTGAGCCAGTGTCTAACATTAAAACAGCGTTGGGTGAGTGTCTTGTTGGAGTAGTATCCATAGTCTTGTAATCAGGTTAGTTACTCGAGCTGAATGCAATCAATCTGTACTGTAGGCTATACTGAAGGCTCACACGTGACCTAAGCATGCGAATTTTGAACATGACTGGCAGTTTAGTCATTTTAATTCGTGGCTGGTTTTTGACAATTTAAAAATCATAGAGCGAAAAATAAAATGGAACTATAAAACATACCTCTCTTATATTCAGCTCCATCGTCTTTGCAGTCTTGTGGTCTTCTCTTCCAAACTTCTCTTCTGCACTTGGTGGGGCGTGATCTCTGGTATGTTGGTTAACGCTATACGATTCATTAAGTTAACCACAATAAATCAAAGAAAATATTTATTTTTGAACTTGGCCGGACCAGCCAGCAGCAGGTCGGCAGGTATATAATCTGCCTGGTGTACCAGGCTGAGGTAGGCCGCCTCCACTTATATTTTCATTTGTCTGTCTTCTTTTACATCGAGTAGGCAGGTCGGTAGGTTGGCACATCTGATCTACCCGCTTTTTACTACATCAGATATTCAGACCGACACTACTCATGTTTTCATCTGCCTGACTTCTTCGTCGTCGAGTTGGCATGTCGACAATTCTGATTTTATTCAATACTAGGTGGACATGAATAACTGAATAGCGAAATGAATGAATGAAAAAAAGAGAGAATGAATGAATGAAGGACCGAACTAACTGAAGGACAAATGACTGAATGACTGAATGCATGAATAGAGGAAGGAAGGAAGGAAGGAAGGAAGGAAGGAAGGAAGGAAGGAAGGAAGGAAGGAAGGAAGGAAGGAAGGAAGGAAGGAAGGAAGGAGGAAGGAAGGAAGGAAATAAGGAAGGAAGGAAGGAAGGAAGAAAGGAAGGAAGGAAGGGAGGAAGGAAGGAAGGAATGAAGGAAGGAAGGAAGGAAGGAAGGAAGGAAGGAAGGAAGGAAGGAAGGAAGGAAGGAAGGAAGGAAAGAAGGAAAGAAGGAAGGAAGGAAGGAAGGAAGGAAGGAAGGAAGGAAGGAAGGAAGGAAGGAAGGAAGGAAGGAAGGAAGGAAGAAGGAAGGAAGGAAGGAGGTAGGAAGGAAGGAAGGAAGGAAGGAAGGAAGGAAGGAAGGAAGGAAGGAAGGAAGGAAGGAAGGAAGGAAGGAAGGAAGGAAGGAAGGAAGGAAGGAAGGAAGGAAGGAAGGAAGCAGGAAGGAAGGAAGGAAGGAAGGAGGGAGGAGGGAGGAGGGAGGGAGGGAGGGAGGGAGGAGGGAGGGAGGGAGGGAGGAGGGAGGGAGGGAGGGAGGAAGGAAGGAAGGAAGGAAGGAAGGAAGGAAGGAAGGAAGGAAGGAAGGAAGGAAGGAAGGAAGGAAGGAAGGAAGGAAGGAAGGAAGGAAGGAAGGAAGGAAGGAAGGAAGGAAGGAAGGAAGGAAGGAAGGAAGGAAGGAAGGAAGGAAGGAAGGAAGGAAGGAAGGAAGGAAGGAAGGAAGGAAGGAAGGAAGGGAGGAAGGAAGGAAGGAAGGAAGGAAGGAAGGAAGGAAGGAAGGAAGGAAGGAAGGAAGGAAGGAAGGAAGGAAGGAATGAAGGAAGGAAGGAAGGAAGGAAGGAAGGAAGGAAGAAGGAAGGAAGGAAGGAAGGAAGGAAGGAAGGAAGGAAGGAAGGAAGGGGAAGGAAGGAAGGAAGGAAGGGAGGAAGGAAGGAAGGAGGGAGGAAATGGGTGAATGAATGAATGAATGAATATGAATGAATAATTGAATAAATGAATAAATGAATGACTGAATGAATGCATGAATGAATGAATGAATGAATGAATGAATGAATGAATGAATGAATGAATGTATGAATGAATGAATGAATGGATGAATGAAGGACCTAATGTGTGAATATTTTTTCACATCGCTTTCTGCAAAATCATTGCAATATCGCGACAGAAGGAAGCCTACAGTATGGACTATGTCTGTTTTTTTACCCTGCAAACAGCAGTCCGATAATTGATGTTGGTATATTCCTTGCTCTCAGTCACAAACAATGGGCCAACCTTTTACCAGCATTGGTTCAGCGTCTCATGTCAATACCAGATTAGCTATCGTTTCTAACCCGTTCATAATAACAAACAGTCCAGAGGCATTCGCTAGAAATTATAGAATGTTCTTCCAAAAACTGCTAACAGCGAGGTAAATGAGCCCCTTCTGGTGAATAACATTAAGCTGGGATTAATCGGTGGTACTCAACATTTTGAATATCTAACCGAATTTTCCACCCCGACTATTTGCTTTATGCTTCTTCGTGACTTCAAGAACCCCAAAGTTCCATATCATAACCAGCGAGCACAAAAAATTTGTACCAGGCCGTCCAACATTGTACAAATATTATGAACATGTTTTGTGATTACTGGGTATGTGCGATATATTTTTCACCCAGAAATGTGTTTCTTTGTGACTCTGTTCAGGAACTGTGGCTTTATATCACCTTGACGTTATGCGTACGATTACATTTTTAAAGTCTGACAGGCGCGGATCCAGAGGGGGGGGAGGCGCAGGGGGCGCACGCCCACCCCTTTTTGCGCCAAATTCTTTAAAAAGTCCCCTAAATTGGCTAAAAAAAATCTTGGGAGCGAGCCCCCGAACCCACAGCGCCCCCTCCTTTTTCAAATCCTGGATCCGCCCCTGTCTGAAGTACTGTGAACAGCAGCGGGAGAGCATCTTTCCTTTGCCAGTCTCACGCTTGTGCTACCACAGGAGCCTGGCGTACAAATACTATATCTGTCTATGTGGGCATTTGGGGAGGGGGTGTCTGAGATTCAAACCTCATTGGATGTTTAGGATTTATTTAAGGGTCTCGAAGAATTGACCTCTCGTCCAGCTCTTAGCACAGTTTGGACAGCGAGGTGTACCGAACTCCTTCATGGCGGCTAGTAATCATATAGTGTCCGCCATCAGGGAGTTCGGTACACAATGACATCAGCGTGAGATTCTGAGCTTTCTATATCTATCATATCAACGGAAACAAGCAAGCTTTGCTCTCAGGCGGCTGTCAAGCGCTGTCTGATTGGCCGGTCTTGAGATGCAGCGCGCGCAACATTTAAGTATCTCGCTATTTAAAATAGTTGAACACTAAGCTCGATACAGCAAGGTAACGCCCTGCGGGCTCGTGGGTAATATACCTTGCTAGGGAAGGCTAGATGTCGGGTGTTTCATATTATTAAAAACTCAAAGTTGTTTAAATTCGTAGGAAGTGATTCTGCTTAGATACCATTATTTTTTTGTATAGTGCAAAAAGATTTGTTTGTGAGTGCATAAGTGTTCGTAATTGTTTGTGCAATGCAATGCCCTTTGTCGCTGGCCCAAAATTGAAGCGGTACCAGGTCAGCGTCTTGTGTTTGCATAGCTGTACACAAACTAATTGAATAGGCCTGTATAGAAGCCGAGGCAATGTGTGACTTCGGCGAGGAGCTTGAGCAGTGGCGGTCCAGAATTTGTAGTGATGTTTATGGCATGCCAACAAAACTTGAGAGTAGTGAGCCCACGAAGGATTCTCGGCATTAAAATAGATGGAGGATATTTCGAAAAGAGTTGGTTTATTATATTGGTGCGGAAAGTAACTGCTTTATGTATTCAACCAAACAATAAATTAAGCAATCAAATCAAGCAATCAATTAAGCAATAAATTGGTCAATCAATCAATCAATCAATCAATCAATCAATCAATCAATCAATCAATCAATCAATCAATCAATCAATCAATCAATCAATCAATCAATCAATCAATTAATCAATCAATCAATCAATCAATCAATCAATCAATCAATCAATCAATCAATCAATCAATCAATCAATCAATCAATCAATCAATCAATCAATCAATCAATCAATCAATCAATCAATCAATCAATCAATCAATCAATCAATCAAGTAATTATTCAATCAGTCAATCAATCAATCAATCAATCAATCAATAAATCAATCAATCAATCAATCAATCAATCAATCAATCAATCAATCAATCAATCAATCAATCAATCAATCAATCAATCAATCAATCAATCAATCAATCGAGCAATCGAGCAATCAATCGAGCAATCAAGCTATCGAGCAATCGATCAAGCAAGCAAACAAGCCAGCAAACAATCAGTGACTGACTCTCTCACTCACTCAATACAGGTATAAAAGCTAGCATTGGTTCACTATTGGGTACACCATCTTGGGTACACTGTGGAGTAGTTCTATTTTCAGGGTCACGCTAGAGGTGACGGGATGCTAATTAGGTCAATCAGGCCAGAAGGGTCACGTGATCGTATTCACAAGTCTCCCGGCGACGAGACGTGTATGCGGGGATATAACACGTCTCAGCTGAGAAGGTGCAGTGACCAACCGGGCACAATTGTTGTTGACGTTTATCTCAACGTCAATGACATTTTTAATAATATAAACGCTCCAATGAAGTACAGAAAGTGAAATAAATGAATTCGCTTTAATACCACGGATTTACATTTATTCATTTGTGGGATATAAATCTAGTGCAATAAATAAAATAATTAAATGGTTCTTTGTGAATGATCAATAATTATTGTTTAAACATTGACAATCTGAATTTTTAAAACCGCAATTTAACCAAAAAGTTATATAATTCAATTGTGAAGAAAGAAATAAATACATAAATGTGCCAAAATGTTAAAAATGTACCTCCATTGATTTGTGAAATAAGTCAACAGAAGAAAAGAATAAAAATAAATATCTTCATTAATTATACAGGTTTACTCAAAGGTACAATACACCTTGGGAGGTCACAAGCCTCCATAGACAAGTGACGTTACGGTGATATTATTCTGAATTCCACATGCTGGGACATTGGAGAGAGCCCTGGATCACAGCTCTTCTACTTCAGGATTGCAGTATAACCAGGTGGTTCCCCTTGTTTATAACGAGATTTGTCGGTTTTTGTCGTGTGTGTCAGGTTATTAGGAATTCCTGGCACATGTTACCTGGGCAACACGTAAGAACAAATGAAGGAAGCACTGAGATGTCCAATATTGGATCATAGTTGGTCCAACGTCTACGACGCAGGACAACATTAATGCAACAATAGTTCTAGATATCGTGCGGTTAGATGGGATAAATCTCGTCCGTTTTTTAGTCTGACTGATAAAAGAGATACTGAATAAGTGAATTTGGTTTTAGGCCAATTTTGTGCACATATAGGGTAAACTGGGCCATGAGAACCTCCCGACACGGGATTAGGGATTTAGGCCCTGGCTGTCTGAGGCCGAGCACACTACCTCTCGGTCACGAAGACTCCCCACGATACTGAATATATATTGACGAGTGAGCAGGGAATAAACATTATGTTTCTTTGAAACTTAAATACGAGAGCGGGGTACGATGTCGCGATCTCCTATTTTCCAAGCAGGCAGCTTTAACAACTGCACCAGGGCCCCCTGCCTATATCTGCTTTTTACTTAATGAAGGCAAACAATTTATTTTTATTGGATTAGAAGAGCGCGTCGGCCCCTGATCGTGGAATGTATTTAATTAAAAATATGCACCAGTTGTAGGCCTGTTCAAAGAGGGTTGATTAAAATTAAATTTAAATATAAATTGTGACAAACCCAGCACAAGTGTTGATATGTAAATTTACATAAATTACATATGTAAATTTACATATCGGCCTATTTAGGAGTCAAAATACATTTAATGTGGCCTGGAAATATTTTTTCTAAATTATGAGTCGATCTAAGATATCATTTCAAAACCAGTACATTTGGATAGGAAATGCTGGCAATCTATTTTGTTTTACTTGTCATTGTAGTTGATTATTTTAATAAATAATTAAACAATTAAATATAGACTGTATGTACCAAAAAGTATACCAAAGGGCTCCATATATTTAACGTCTGTCCAATTATTGTAAGCAGATCGATTCTTTAAATAAGTTTCAGTGAAAAAGGCATCGGTACATGACGTTATCCTACGATGTATTTGTTGGCTTCATGAAGACGGTACAATTGTATGGTGGGTGATTACCAAGCAAACACAACATATTTGTAAAACATGTATACAACGTCGGCCCAACGTCTTCGACGTTGGTCCAACATTGCATACATGTTATACAAATGTTATGTGCTTGCTGGGATAAAGTCAATATCGATTGCTTAGATCCCTCAGCTCAGCAGACACAAAACGCTGCGTTAATACTGGTTTAATGTGGAGCCACCGTCTACCACGCTGGCCGAACATTCAACCAGCATTGGGTGACCGTCTCGTACTTGTAGGGAGAGCTGTGGGTCGTTGACCGGCGGAGCATACACTGAGAAAAACAAGCTGAATGAGCATTGTCCACGTGACGGCATTTGACAGATTGAGAAGGAAATACACTCTTTGCACGAGTTTGTGCGTGAACATTAGTCTGAACAAAAAGTTCAGCTTTGGTCACTGTGTGGGGTGTTGGTATTGGAAAGGGTGTAGTAGTCTGAACATTTACTGGTAATAATTGCAATATGATATGAAATGGTTGTTGTCTTAGGCTATCTTTGTGCACATATATGCTAAACTGGGCCAGGAGAACCTCCTGTGGATGGTGGGATGAATGAGATTACACTGCCCTCTAGACTGGCCTTTCAAAATTCGAAATTGGCGGTATGAGACCGAGCACGCTACCTCTCGGTCACGGAGACTCCCCACAATACTGAATCTTTACGAGTGACATTTTCTAGTGACAATTGCACATATACCCAGTAGCACTACGTGTACAACCAATGTTGTTTCAATGTTGCGTCCGTGTTACTACTGTGGGTCATCATTAACACTTAAAGCGCTGAATTTTTTTATGAAAACCTTGGAGGCTAAAGATTATTTTTTCAATTTGAAATCATCATAAATGCCGTCGTTAGCTCTTTCTGATTGATTTGAATGCCTATGTTATGAGTCTACGGTATTAGCAATGTTTTTACTCTTATAGTGCGGGGATAGACTTTAGTCGTCACAATCTGACGTCGACAGGCGTCAGATTCTGACGACTAAAGTCGATCCTCGCGCTGTAAGCATGGTTAAGCATGGGGTGTTTACTGGGATGTATGTGGCACCAATATGATTCTGGACATTTAAGCTCCCATATGATGACCTAGTCGTATGTTCGTGTAGACAGCTATATATGATGCCAAAATGATTCTGGACATTTAGGCTTCCCCCCCCCCGCCCCCTACTATGGTATAATAAATGTTCGAGAAATGGAACTTCTCAAAATATTTGGCAAATACAGGACGCCATGGAAACTTGAAAATCCCGACAAAGAATAAGAAAGCGATTCAACGGTAAGGTAATAAAATCAGGATATATCACTCTCCCAATGGCCACGGATAGAAATTACGACTCTATCTCAGAACGCGGGTCATTTTTTGTGGCGATTGTTTTGTTTTTTTTCCGCGGGAACAATCGATTCCCATCTGGGTTTACTGCCGTGGCTCCTAACAAAGGGATCGTTCGTTCACGCCTGACTTATCCGTATCTACAGCGATATCCGGGGAATCTAACGTTGGCTAGATGCTGGCAGAATTGTGGCCATGCACCAGAGATGCTGAGCCTCCATTCAGGCAGCATATAGAATACGTATGTGCCTGAATCTACTCTCAAGGTCAAAATGGCGGCGCGTGTGTCCCATGACATAAAATCCTCAAGGTCACAGTAGACCTAGTGGCGGCGTGTGTGTCCCATAACATAAAATACTAGTACAAGTCCTCGTGGAATTAGAAGTAGCAGTTTTTATTAGTTATTTTCAATGACAAAAATATCAGATTCTGACAGCAGTGTCTTCAAAATGTTTAACATCGAATACGAATATTAGACCTTATGCTTAGATCATTTAAGTTACATTGAACTCCGTATAATCAAGGAGAATATAATCTGATGCTATTTTCCTTGGTATCATTATAAACATGCTAGTACCTAAAGCAATACTTACCCAGATCACCTCGTATCCAAGCGGACATACGACTGATAAGACTGATAAATCATAGAACAACAATACAATTGGTTGTTAAAATACTTTAATACAAGCGGGCGATGGGCCGTGGCATCTAATTATCATTGAGAAGAGATTCATAGATTAAAAACACCACCTTTGTCTTTTTGTCAGTAGAGCTTGTCGTGATCTTGTTTGTCTTTATGAACTCGTCGTCATCATCATCTTTGTCATCATGTCAGAAGAACTCGTCGTCGCCATCATATAATTTGTCTTTATTTTTGTAGAACTCGTCGTCGTCATCTTTGTCTATATATCTGTGGAACTCGATTGTTTCTTGACCCTAGACACACCTCTGATAAAATTTTCTTGCAAATCCGCTAAATACATTTTAAGTAACCCGACGGATGGACGGACAAACATACACATGAACAAACAAGACCAAAAACAAAACCTTCTAGGTGCAGGTGATACACGTAGAGGAGCTGACTAAACTTTAAATTACTCATTTCACCGCTAAGTGACACAGGATAAATTGTTTCACTTTTGTCACGCAATATTTCATTGCCAATTATTCCTTCGTAGGAAATAACCCAATTTCCTGAAAATACAGCTCCTAATGAATAATCCATAACACGTTTTGTCAGACTTTACAAAGAGTCACCAATATGACAAGCAAACCGAGAAACCGCGGGAAAATATCTCGAAATATTTATTTTGAGGCTGACGAATGATTAAACCTTCAACCATTTGCCTGCTAATCACGACAATACTCGTTTTGAATTCGTTTTATTAGAAGATTAAATCACTGTTATTGGGAATGAAACGAGTTTTTAAACAGCAAGATTTGTAAATGTTTGGTCTAAAATTAGACAAATATTAGTAATTTTTAGCCACTTGAGGTTATGGATCGCGGTAGGCCTACTCTGGTTGGGTAGATCGTGAGAAATGGAGCGTATAAGCATCCTTAATCTACAATTCCTGAGAATATGGAAGATATAAACCATTGCTGATTTAAAAAAAAAATTATCCCTACTTTATTTTTGTTATAGAACGTTTGGCGACCAGTTAATATATCACCTATTATTGGCAATTACCAGTGCCATATCTTACCAGGTGGCAGTTTCGGGCATAGATTAAAAAGGCAAGCCGATTAGTGCTACAAATTATATTTACCTGTTTTATTTTAAGCGCATTTTAAACACTATATCATAGGTGTCATCTTGGGCAACGTTTTCTAATGCCTACCATCATTATTTTTAAATGTCATAATATTATTTGCCTTGATTGCAATTAGATGAAATACGCAGCTTATAATAGCCTAGGCCTATATATAGCTGATTATTGTATCGGGTATGAGTAATAGACAACACAACCTTGAAATACTTTAAACTTTCAAGGCCCTTATAGCTAGGTAGGTTATATGCCTATAACACAATAAGGATAAACATATCTAATAATTCAAATTGTAATGTTGATGTGAATACGGACCTGAATGAATTTATGAATGACTAGTGTCATAGCCCTACCAGCACCGAAGGATAGTTGGTGAAAATCTCTGATTGCATGATCGTTCACTAAATATATATATGATAGGCCCTATATTATATTTTACAGGTCAGTTTGTTTTTGTATAACTGTTTTGTCATGGTATGCATGCATATATATAGGCATGCGTTGGGCATGAGGCCTATGATGTATATAGGGCCTATAAATGTGTTCATCTATTCATTTTAGTTATAACCCAATTAATTTTATTATTGATTTGAGCCACCGTTCTGCACATAGAGAACCCTACAAGCTAAATTCGACAATTAGAATATTTTGAGGACGATAAAATAATTCAGGTGGCATGCTGCAGAGGATTCCAAATTCGGCCTTGATGGTCTGAGGCTGAGTATGCTACATCTCGGCTTAGACCAGATGGTCCCCACAATACTGAATCTTTACAAGCGGACAGGAAAAGCATATCTCACACGATTCATCTGGGAACGTGGTTTGTTTCTTTGAAATCTAAACATCGGAGGAGAGACAAACCCAGGGCCGTATCCAAACTAAGACAAAGGGGGAGGGCTTACAGGAAGACCATCAAGTAACGCTAAATTGGGTGGTTTAGGGGCATGCCTGTCAATGAATTTTGAAAAAAAACAAGGCATTATTTGGATATTTTTGTGTTAGGGTCTAAATTCTTAAAAAACATACCCTTTATGATACAAAAATATTGCTAATTTTATGGTTGAAGACCTCTCAGAATCCATTAAAGAGCACCTCAAAATCAAAAAATCCCCCTAGCAAACGCAGTGTGCCGCACCGAGGCTCAGATAGTAGGCCTAGAAATATTCACTCAGGTTTGCCCCAACCCCCCCCCCCCCCCACACACACACACACACACACATGTTCCACAGGTCAGAACTGCGGTTGGCAGCAGGGCCTCTCTGTTGCTGCACCTAGACTTTGGAATGAACTGATTAGTTTCAGGAAGAAATTGAAAAAGTATTTTTTTAGTCTGTCTTTTCCGACTTAAATACTCGGCAAACGATTTTGGAACAATGAGTCAGATTACGATCATGTTTGTCGCGCCTCTGAGCTCGAATACCCGATGATTTAGGCGCTATAGAAGTTTATTGTTTTTATTATAATATATATTTTCATTGTGATATATTTAGTAAAAACAGTATAGTCCATCACAATAAAGACGTTATTATGATTTGACTAGATATAAAATTTACACTATTTTTAGAATCACATCATTTCAAGGCAATATCATATATCATCCATTATAACGACTATATGTAAACATGTTCAATTATTTCCAATATTGCATTGTTTTAACTGTTTATTTTTGCAAACTTATCACCATGTTACTGTTTCGTAAAGTGACAATAAATTGAATTATCTTCTTTTAAGACGAGGGTTAGGACAATGAAACCTCTATAAATTTTGTTATCTTTACTTAAGATATTATATTATTATAGAGTATAACTACACTGTACTTCAGTAACTCTCTATTTATTCAGTTTGAAAACACTATTTCGTTGTAAATACATTTTATTGTATTGTGATCTGGATAAATAAAATGCATTCATTCATTCATTCATTCATTCATTCATTCATTCATTCATTCATTCATTCATTTAATCATCTATTCATTCATTCATCCATTCAGTCTTTTATCCATTCATTCATACATTAATTTATTCATTCATTCATTCATTCATTCATTCATTCATTCATTCATTCATTCATTCATTCATTCATTTATTCATTCATTCATTCATTCATTTATTTATTCATTTATTATTTCGTTTATTCATTTCATTCATTCATTCAAAAGTGTCCCAAGTCCACATTCATTCGTTTCCTGGTTAGTTCCTTCCTTCATTCCTTGTGCCCACGATAACAAGGAGGTGGGGGGAATGAGCCGGAAGTGGAACTGGAAGTTATAAGTCACGCATGCTCACTGTCTCACTGTAGGAGCGCCACCCACGACAAAAGGCTATACCGAACCTCCGTTGCAAACTTCATATCAGATAAAAATGATAGGGCGGTTTATGAGAGTCAGATAGCTCAAGTGCGGGAGCATAAGTTTGGACAAAATAATATTATTATACATAGTAGTAAAAACAGAAATTGAGGTAAAACACTTGTAGTTGTTGTTTAGATATACGTGATTGACATGCATAAAAATAAACACCAACCTGAATATAAGTATCACTAAACAACATTGTTGAAAACCAGTTGATTTTTCTTAAAAACATTTGGAACAATATTTTCAATTGTTAATTTTATTTGTAATCGATTCTTTGTCAATTTAAGACATATACAATGCATACAGAGGTTTACTCTTTACTATTATTTCACATGTATGAGAAGATGTCTGGTAATATACCCCATGCAGATATACATATACATTGTGGCGTCAGGATAGGTAAGTTTTGGTAGCATAGTTGACTCTAAGACCAGAGATATGTTAGTACAACTCGTCGTCATCATCTTTTTCTTGATACTAGTAGAATTTTTGATCGTCATTATCATCATCTTTGTGTTAGTAGAACTCGTGGTGTTCAACATATTTGTCTTTTCCACATTTAGCTGAGCCTGGTTCTGTATAATTGTATGTGGCTCCGGCAACCTTTAGACCAAATCAGATGAATATAAAGTACAAACTACACACCTACATCGTATCTACGTACGGGTACGTCGTACCTACGTGTATGTCGTACCTACATGTGCGTCGTAGCTGCGTGTACGTTGTATCTACGTGTACGTCGTAGGCTACCTACTAGTACGCCGTACCTACATGTACGCCGTACCTACATGTACGTCGTACCTGCGTGTACGTCGTACCTACGTCTACGTCGTATCTACGTGTACGTCGTCCCTACGTGTGCATCGTATCTACGTGCACGTCGTAGCTGCGTGTACGTCATATCTGCTCGTCACAATAAGGAAGTTCTGAGCTTTCAGATATTCTATTTGGGTATTATATAAAATCAGAGATTGTTAAACCTAGAAATGGGAATTACGACAGGAATTCGCACGACGCACAAGGTGAGTCAAGATTAGACAAGATAGCTGCGTGTTCAGTAGGTTAACCCTTACAACTCTGAAATATTCAGTGGGATAATTTAACCCTTAAAGCGCCTTTTTATGAAAACTTTGGATACCAAAGGGTTGATTTAAATTTGATCATCATAAATGTCTTATTCAGCTCTTTCCGATTCATTTGAATACCTTTGTTATGGGTCTACGGCCATTAGAAATATTTGTTTCTCTCACAGTGCGGGGATCGACATTAGACGCCAGAATCTGACGTCTACAGACGTCAGATTTCGGCGACTTAGGTCGATAATGTACAAACAAAATATTCCTTCACGATTTTACGACAAAGGTTTTTATTTAACACGTTTTTTTAGCACGTCCTTGACCTTTAGACCAGTAGTCAGGTGCGAGAAGCACGCGCCAGCCGTCTGAAGGTAAATGAGCTCTAATTGGCTGGCCAGTCTCCTGGGTTACAGGACTGGTTGTCCCTGGTAACAACCAAGGCAGCCTTAACGACTGTCTGTTTAACTTAATGAGGCCCTGGTTTCACCACGATCTGGACAGCATAATTATCGTCTGACCACTTTCCTGCAGTTTCCACCGCATGGACAGTTTCCATGTCCAGTGACAGAGTCAGAGTTTGTTTTTTCTGTGGTATATTCTGGAAGATACCATAGTAATAATGTGGCGCATAGGGCTGCTCATTGGCGCCTTACATCATATTATCACATGTGGCTATAGTAAACTTGTCGTACAACAAACCTTATCTCTGTCCCACCAAGTAATCATTTATACTTGAGTGAAGTGACGCACTTGAGGGTGAAGTGCCTTGCCCAAGAACACAACATTCATACAACAATGTCCCAGCGCTGAGAGGGGAGAAACATAATATTTCTCTAAAAATGCAGCACCCAGCGAGCCTTGTACTCGCACGGCAGGCGGCGTATAATTACAAAGCGCAACGCCACATCCCTCGTCAAGTATTGTTAGAAATTGGTATAATGTATATTTTTGTGTTAAAACTAAAAAAATGAGGCTGACATCCACCATGATCTTGGAAAATTATTATATAGTGTGGTGATTTTGAATGGATGTCAGCTTGTAACAAGAAATTTTATCCACATTGTTTTTAGATACAAAAAGCATAATATGGCCGGCCCGCCTGACACATTCACACATAAGCTATACCTATCTTTAGACTATACATATTGTCAGGTCAATACCTGAAAATTGGTATAGCCTTATAAATCATGATAGCATATAACCAGATCTAGACCTACATGCTATAACTATAAAAACATTTTGCTGCATGCATATTTTATCTTTAGCCACAACACGGTCTCATGTATCCATTGGCAGCCATTTTAGTTTTGACCTACACCTGGAATATTTTTGACGAAAACTTATCACTTATACTCAGGCATATCATAAAATCGTATAATAAACACTGGCTGGTCCGTCGGTGTTCAAATTTGAAAAAAAAGTCTTTGTTTTATTTTTCGGTATTCTTTGTCTTTGGGAAACATGTGATTTTGTATTGCTTCGTCAAGCTATTAGCACTATCGTTCAGCCCTAGAGCTGACATAAAGCCTCGCTTATTACACCAGCTTTCCTTATTCCAGGTAAGAGGATTATAAGCATAAGACCAGGGAAGAGCAGCACAACGTCCCAGCAGGCATGGTGGTGGCCACGGGAATAAAAGTAGAGATTTCAAGGTCAGACAACATATGGCAAGTTTGTAATAAGCAGATATTGTGAGGTGCATAAACTGGTCGTAAGCTGGTATTATATCAGGATTTATGTACGTAGCATTGACATGTTATATTTCTCTTAGCGCCAGTTTGAGGTAGAATATGCACTGAGACGGCGATAATTCAATGCATGAATGATGCTATACATCATTTCTGTTTGTTCAGATTTCCAACGAAACTTCTGAAATTTTTACATCTCAGTGAAAGAGAGGAATTCTTATTTTGTTTTAGAGCGTTTATCTAAATTTTGTTTTATTGACACTATGACCCTTTTAGTGTATTTTCACAACATGGATAATCTGCATAACTCATTAGTCAATCAAATCAAATCCAATTTATTACTATATTATATCCGTACATGATTCAGGGTATATACATTATTGGTGGTACATTATTATATATAATACATTGATGTACTCATTCAGAGCTGATATTTTTAAAACGTATGAGAGTTAAACACATATTATAGAAATATCGCCCGCGCCAAAACCAGAGATAAAAAACAACATATTATCATGAATAGTATATAGGTGAAATACACTCTGGAAAACGTAGCAACCTACAAAATAACTACAAATATAACTTTTTTACATATATATATATTAGTGATAGCCTTACCCACGCCATCGTCGTGAATAGCGACAGCTTTTACCTGAAAAAAAATTGTAATCTCTTGCATTACATAATTTAGGTAGTCCTACATTAGCCTACATTACTTGGAAATACAGTTACATTTTTTAATTTAAGGCAGACCTACTCATTTCTCACTTATTGTTACAATGTGGATCAAAAATGAAGGAAAATAAGGCGACCATAAATCCTGGCCATGATACTAGAGAATCTAATGTCTATTGTCATGTCTCTCCTTTATTGGATGCTTATGGGCGATAATGTATTAGGATGCTTGTCTGAGTGACCTTGTCAAGGTGACCCTGACGCGGTGAATGATGGATGTACCTGGCATTGACACCTCTATCACATGAGGGATCTATTTCTTAGAAACTTTCTTTGTTCGTCACACAACCAAAACCAGGATCCGATGTCCTAATGGGGACCATGCGCTTCCAGCTTAACTCTCTTTCAGGGCGAGGACCGTCTTCAGACGACAGAATCTAACGTCTACAGCCTTATGTGTCAGATTCTGACGTCTAAAGACGATCCCTGCAGTAGGAGTGTGGCCCGATGGGTTCTCTGCTTAAGCTACGAAGTCTGCATGGTGCATCTAATGGAATGAAGTGGTAACGCAACAACAATTATTTGGCTTTGACTGGTTATCATATTATAATTCAATTGAAGTACGGTTGCGAGACACCACTCCAAATAAATGATAATTCAAATTACATGATTTAGCGGTTGAAGGGGTTGGACTTGGTTAAAAGATATGCCACCCTTAAAGTAAATACATTTGCAGATAGATTATAATTATATTTCAACGTTATTGAAATAAAAATAGAATTTGTATTTATTCAATAAATGGCTGTGCATGTTTAAGAAAACAGGATATTATTAATAAGCTTACACTCACGTGGCACATCATTTGCTGTCTCAGCATGATACCGATCAGACTTGAGACAAATTAATTAATAGACTTGCTTTTCTGGTGTGTTTGGCTGATCTGGGATCATGTCTCAGATATTGTACTGATATATAAATTATATCACCACATGAAGGCAAAGAGCAGTGTCTCCTATCATTTCAAGAAGCAGTTACTGTTATTTGCCTTTTCGCGGCACTCTGACACAATACCCTCTCCTGACACCATCCATAGCTCTCATATCTCTCATCATGATGAATTGGTTGGTATTAAAAGTAGGCCTATATAGTCAACTGTTAAAATACAGTAAAATATGTGTTTCGTACCCAACGCCACATTAAGAGCAAGTTCCAAAATCATAAGAAGTCCATATACTTGAGCGACATATATAAGATAATAATTCCACCAATGCTCTTAGCTGGGCATTGGGTTTGAAAGCTACCTGTTTTTTTATTGCGAGGAGTCCAAAACAGCTGTCCCCCACGCATGTATTGGCAGGACGGCTTTCCCAGTAACCATTGTACACTCACCCAATGTTGGTTTAATGGGCCAGCGTCTAACATTAAAACAACGTTGGG
>CAXHKU010000427.1:0-81092 GCA_964017125.1 Flabesymbios commensalis
GAATAATGTGAAATTTGATTGAGTATTTCAAAAGTTATTCATCTGGACGTCAATTCAGACGTCAATTCTCAACCGTTTTCCATGTAATTTTGCAGGCACCATCGCCTGGTATTACGGCAACTACGCTATTAATTTTGCGAAGTTTGATTAAGTACTTTAAAAGTTATTCATTTAGACGTCAATTAAAAGTCAATTCTCAACCGTTTTCCATGTGATTTTGCAGGCACCATTGCCTGGTATTACGGCAACTTCGCTATTAATTTGGCGAAGTTTGATTAGGTACTTTAAAAGTTATTCATTTGGACGTCAATTCAGACGTCAATTCTCAACCGTTTTCCATGTAATTTTGCAGGCACCATCGCCTGGTATTACGGCAACTTCGCTATTAATTTGGAGAAGTTTGATTAAGTACTTTAAAAGTTCTTCATTTAGACGTCAATTCAGACTTCTATTCTCAACCGTGTTCCATGTGATTTTGCAGGCACCATCGCCTGGTATTACGGCAACTTCGCTATTAATTTGGCGAAGTTTGATTAGGTACTTTAAAAGTTATTCATTTAGACGTCAATTCAGACGTCAATTCTCAACCGTTTTCCATGTAATTTTGCAGGCAACATCGACTGCTATTACGGCAAGTTCCCTGTAAGTTTGACAAAGTTTGATTAAGTACTTCAAAAGTTATTAATGAGATTAGTGTGAAATTTCATTGAGTATTTCAAAAGTTCTTCATTTGGACGTCAATTCAGACGTCAATTCTCAACCGTTTTTCATGTAATTTTGCAGGCAAGTTCCCTGTAAGTTTGACACAGTTTAATTAAATACTTTAAAAGTTATTAATGAGATTAGTGTGAAATTTGATTGAGTATTTCAAACGTTATTCATTTGGACGTCAATTCAGACGTCAATTCTTAACCGTTTTCCATGTAATTTTGCAGGCAGCATCGACTGCTATTACGGCAAGTTCCCTGTAAGTTTGACAAAGTTTAATTAAATACTTCAAAAGTTATTAATGAGATTAGTGTGAAATTTAATTGAGTATTTCAAAAGTTATTCATTTGGACGTCAATTCAGACGTCAATTCTCAACCGTTTTCCATGTAATTTTGCAGGCACCATCGCCTGGTATTACGGCAACTTCGCTATTAATTTCGCGAAGTTTGATTAAGTACTTTAAAAGTTATTCATTTAGACGTCAATTAAAAGTCAATTCTCAACCGTTTTCCATGTGATTTTGCAGGCACCATTGCCTGGTATTACGGCAACTTCGCTATTAATTTGGCGAAGTTTGATTAGGTACTTTAAAAGTTATTCATTTAGACGTCAATTCAGACGTCAATTCTCAACCGTTTTCCATGTAATTTTGCAGGCAACATCGACTGCTATTACGGCAAGTTCCCAGAAAGTTTGACAAAGTTTGATTAAGTACTTCAAAAGTTATTAATGAGATTAGTGTGAAATTTCATTGAGTATTTCAAAAGTTATTCATTTGGACGTCAATTCAGACGTCAATTCTCAACTGTTTTCTATGTAATTTTGCAGGCAACATCGACTGCTATTACGGCAAGTTCCCTGTAAGTTTGACAAAGTTTGATTAAGTACTTCAAAAGTTATTAATGAGATTAATGTGAAATTTGATTGAGTATTTCAAAAGTTATTCATTTGTACGTCAATTCAGACGTCAATTCTCAACCGTTTTCCATGTAATTTTGCAGGCAACATCGACTGCTATTACGGCAAGTTCCCTGTAAGTTTGACAAAGTTTGATTAAGTACTTCAAAAGTTATTAATGAGATTAGTGTGAAATTTCATTGAGTATTTCAAAAGTTATTCATTTGGACGTCAATTCAGACGTCAATTCTCAACCGTTTTCCATGTAATTTTGCAGGCACCATCGCCTGGTATTACGGCAACTACGCTATTAATTTGGCGAAGTTTGATTAAGTACTTTAAAAGTTATTCATTTAGACGTCAATTAAAAGTCAATTCTCAACCGTTTTCCATGTGATTTTGCAGGCACCATTGCCTGGTATTACGGCAACTTCGCTATTAATTTGGCGAAGTTTGATTAGGTACTTTAAAAGTTATTCATTTGGACGTCAATTCAGACGTCAATTCTCAACCGTTTTCCATGTAATTTTGCAGGCACCATCGCCTGGTATTACGGCAACTTCGCTATTAATTTGGAGAAGTTTGATTAAGTACTTTAAAAGTTCTTCATTTAGACGTCAATTCAGACTTCTATTCTCAACCGTGTTCCATGTGATTTTGCAGGCACCATCGCCTGGTATTACGGCAACTTCGCTATTAATTTGGCGAAGTTTGATTAGGTACTTTAAAAGTTATTCATTTAGACGTCAATTCAGACGTCAATTCTCAACCGTTTTCCATGTAATTTTGCAGGCAACATCGACTGCTATTACGGCAAGTTCCCTGTAAGTTTGACAAAGTTTGATTAAGTACTTCAAAAGTTATTAATGAGATTAGTGTGAAATTTCATTGAGTATTTCAAAAGTTCTTCATTTGGACGTCAATTCAGACGTCAATTCTCAACCGTTTTTCATGTAATTTTGCAGGCAAGTTCCCTGTAAGTTTGACACAGTTTAATTAAATACTTTAAAAGTTATTAATGAGATTAGTGTGAAATTTGATTGAGTATTTCAAACGTTATTCATTTGGACGTCAATTCAGACGTCAATTCTCAACCGTTTTCCATGTAATTTTGCAGGCAGCATCGACTGCTATTACGGCAAGTTCCCTGTAAGTTTGACAAAGTTTAATTAAATACTTCAAAAGTTATTAATGAGATTAGTGTGAAATTTGATTGAGTATTTCAAAAGTTATTCATTTGGACGTCAATTCAGACGTCAATTCTCAACCGTTTTCCATGTAATTTTGCAGGCACCATCGCCTGGTATTACGGCAACTTCGCTATTAATTTCGCGAAGTTTGATTAAGTACTTTAAAAGTTATTCATTTAGACGTCAATTAAAAGTCAATTCTCAACCGTTTTCCATGTGATTTTGCAGGCACCATTGCCTGGTATTACGGCAACTTCGCTATTAATTTGGCGAAGTTTGATTAGGTACTTTAAAAGTTATTCATTTAGACGTCAATTCAGACGTCAATTCTCAACCGTTTTCCATGTAATTTTGCAGGCAACATCGACTGCTATTACGGCAAGTTCCCAGAAAGTTTGACAAAGTTTGATTAAGTACTTCAAAAGTTATTAATGAGATTAGTGTGAAATTTCATTGAGTATTTCAAAAGTTATTCATTTGGACGTCAATTCAGACGTCAATTCTCAACTGTTTTCTATGTAATTTTGCAGGCAACATCGACTGCTATTACGGCAAGTTCCCTGTAAGTTTGACAAAGTTTGATTAAGTACTTCAAAAGTTATTAATGAGATTAATGTGAAATTTGATTGAGTATTTCAAAAGTTATTCATTTGTACGTCAATTCAGACGTCAATTCTCAACCGTTTTCCATGTAATTTTGCAGGCAACATCGACTGCTATTACGGCAAGTTCCCTGTAAGTTTGACAAAGTTTGATTAAGTACTTCAAAAGTTATTAATGAGATTAGTGTGAAATTTCATTGAGTATTTCAAAAGTTATTCATTTGGACGTCAATTCAGACGTCAATTCTCAACCGTTTTCCATGTAATTTTGCAGGCAACATCGACTGCTATTACGGCAAGTTCCCTGTAAGTTTGACAAAGTTTAATTAAATACTTCAAAAGTTATTAATGAGATTAGTGTGAAATTTAATTGAGTATTTCAAAAGTTATTCATTTTGACGTCAATTCAGACGTCAATTCTCAACCGTTTTTCATGTAATTTTGCAAGCAACATCGACTACTATTCCGGCAAGTTCCCTGTAAGTTTGACAGAGTTTGATTAAATACTTCAAAAGTTATTAATGAGATTAGTGTGAAATTTGATTGAGTATTTCAAAAGTTATTCATTTGGACGTCAATTCAGACGTCAATTCTCAACCGTTTTCCATGTAATTTTGCAGGCACCATCGCCTGGTATTACGGCAACTTCGCTATAAATTTGGAGAAGTTTGATTAAGTACTTTGAAAGTTATTCATTTAGACGTCAATTCAGACTTCAATTCTCAACCGTTTTCCATGTGATTTTGCAGGCACCATCGCCTGGTATTACGGCAACTTCGCTATTAATTTGGCGAAGTTTGATTAAGTACTTTAAAAGTTATTCATTTGGACGTCAATTCAGACGTCAATTCTCAACCGTTTTCCATGTAATTTTGCACGCAACATCGACTGCTATTACGGCAAGTTCCGTGTAAGTTTGACAAAGTTTGATTAAGTACTTCAAAAGTTATTAATGAGATTAGTGTGAAATTTCATTGAGTATCTCAAAAGTTATTCATTTGGACGTCAATTCAGACGTCAATTCTCAACCGTTTTCCATGTAATTTTGCAGGCAACATCGACTACTATTACGGCAAGTTCCCTGTAAGTTTGACAAAGTTTGATAAAGTACTTCAAAAGTTAATAATGAGATTAGTGTGAAATTTGATTGAGTATTTCAAAAGTTATTCATTTGGACGTCAATTCAGACGTCAATTCTCAACCGTTTTCCATGTAATTTTGCAGGCAACATCGACTGCTATTACGGCAAGTTCCCTGTAAGTTTGACAAAGTTTGATTAAGTACTTCAAAAGTTAATAATGAGATTAGTGTGAAATTTCATTGAGTATTTCAAAAGTTATTCATTTGGACGTCAATTCAGACGTCAATTCTCAGCCGTTTTCCATGTAATTTTGCAGGCAACATCGACTGCTATTACGGCAAGTTCCCTGTAAGTTTGACAAAGTTTGATTAAATACTTCAAAAGTTATTAATAAGATTAGTTAGAAATTTGATTGAGTATTTCAAAAGTTATCCATTTGGACGTCAATTCAGACGTCAATTCTCAACCGTTTTCCATGTAATTTTGCAGGCAACATCGACTGCTATTACGGCAAGTTCCCTGTAAGTTTGACAAAGTTTGATTAAGTACTTCAAAAGTTAATAATGAGATTAGTGTGAAATTCCATTGAGTATTTCAAAAGTTATTCATTTGGACGTCAATTCAGACGTCAATTCTCAACCGTTTTCCATTTAATTTTGCAGGCAACATCGACTACTATTACGGCAAGTTCCCTGTAAGTTTGACAAAGTTTGATTAAGTACTTCAAAAGTTATTAATGAGATTAGTGTGAAATTTGATTGAGTATTTCAAAAGTTATTTATTTGGACGTCAATTCAGACGTCAATTCTCAACCGTTTTCCATGTAATTTTGCAGGCACCATCGCCTGGTATTACGGCAACTTCGCTATTAATTTGGCGAAGTTTGATTAAGTACTTTAAAAGTTATACATTTAGACGTCAATTCAAACGTCAATTCTCAACCGTTTTCCATGTGATTTTGCAGGCACCATTGCCTGGTATTACGGCAACTTCGCTATTAATTTGGCGAAGTTTGATTAGGTACTTTAAAAGTTATTCATTTAGACGTCAATTCAGACGTCAATTCTCAACCGTTTTCCATGTAATTTTGCAGGCAACATCGACTGCTATTACGGCAAGTTCCCTGTAAGTTTGACAAAGTTTGATTAAGTACTTCAAAAGTTATTAATGAGATTAGTGTGAAATTTCATTGAGTATTTCAAAAGTTATTCATTTGGACGTCAATTCAGACGTCAATTCTCAACCGTTTTCCATGTAATTTTGCAGGCGACATCGACTGCTATTACGGCAAGTTCCCTGTAAGTTTGACAAAGTTTGATTAAGTACTTCAAAAGTTATTAATGAGATTAGTGTGAAATTTCATTGAGTATTTCAAAAGTTATTCATTTGGACGTCAATTCAGACGTCAATTCTCAACCGTTTTCCATGTAATTTTGCAGGCAACATCGACTGCTATTACGGCAAGTTCCCTGTAAGTTTGACAGAGTTTGATTAAATACTTCAAAAGTTATTAATGAGATTAGTGTGAAATTTGATTGAGTATTTCAAAAGTTATTCATTTGGACGTCAATTCAGACGTCAATTCTCAACCGTTTTCCATGTAATTTTGCAGGCACCATCGCCTGGTATTACGGCAACTTCGCTATAAATTTGGAGAAGTTTGATTAAGTACTTTGAAAGTTATTCATTTAGACGTCAATTCAGACTTCAATTCTCAACCGTTTTCCATGTGATTTTGCAGGCACCATCGCCTGGTATTACGGCAACTTCGCTATTAATTTGGCGAAGTTTGATTAAGTACTTTAAAAGTTATTCATTTGGACGTCAATTCAGACGTCAATTCTCAACCGTTTTCCATGTAATTTTGCACGCAACATCGACTGCTATTACGGCAAGTTCCGTGTAAGTTTGACAAAGTTTGATTAAGTACTTCAAAAGTTATTAATGAGATTAGTGTGAAATTTCATTGAGTATCTCAAAAGTTATTCATTTGGACGTCAATTCAGACGTCAATTCTCAACCGTTTTCCATGTAATTTTGCAGGCAACATCGACTACTATTACGGCAAGTTCCCTGTAAGTTTGACAAAGTTTGATTAAGTACTTCAAAAGTTAATAATGAGATTAGTGTGAAATTTGATTGAGTATTTCAAAAGTTATTCATTTGGACGTCAATTCAGACGTCAATTCTCAACCGTTTTCCATGTAATTTTGCAGGCAACATCGACTGCTATTACGGCAAGTTCCCTGTAAGTTTGACAAAGTTTGATTAAGTACTTCAAAAGTTAATAATGAGATTAGTGTGAAATTTCATTGAGTATTTCAAAAGTTATTCATTTGGACGTCAATTCAGACGTCAATTCTCAGCCGTTTTCCATGTAATTTTGCAGGCACCATCGCCTGGTATTACGGCCACTTCGCTATTAATTTGGCGAAGTTTGATTAAGTACTTTAAAAGTTATACATTTAGACGTCAATTCAAACGTCAATTCTCAACCGTTTTCCATGTGATTTTGCAGGCACCATTGCCTGGTATTACGGCAACTTCGCTATTAATTTGGCGAAGTTTGATTAGGTACTTTAAAAGTTATTCATTTAGACGTCAATTCAGACGTCAATTCTCAACCGTTTTCCATGTAATTTTGCTGGCAACATCGACTGCTATTACGGCAAGTTCCCTGTAAGTTTGACAAAGTTTGATTAAGTACTTCAAAAGTTATTAATGAGATTAGTGTGAAATTTGATTGAGTATTTCAAAAGTTATTCATTTGGACGTCAATTCAGACGTCAATTCTCAACCGTTTTCCATGTAATTTTGCAGGCAACATCGACTGCTATTACGGCAAGTTCCCTGTAAGTTTGACAAAGTTTGATTAAGTACTTCAAAAGTTATTAATGAGAATAATGTGAAATTTGATTGAGTATTTCAAAAGTTATTCATCTGGACGTCAATTCAGACATCAATTCTCAACTGTTTTCCATGTAATTTTGCAGGCAACATCGACTACTATTACGGCAAGTTCCCTGTAAGTTTGACAAAGTTTGATTAAATACTTCAAAAGTTATTAATGAGATTAGTTTGAAATTTGATTGAGTATTTCAAAAGTTATCCATTTGGACGTCAATTCAGACGTCAATTCTCAACCGTTTTCCATGTAATTTTGCAGGCAACATCGACCGCTATTACGGCAAGTTCTCTGTAAGTTTGACAAAGTTTGATTAAGTACTTCAAAAGTTATTAATGAGATTAGTGTGAAATTTGATTGAGTATTTCAAAAGTTATTCATTTGGACGTCAATTCAGACGTCAATTCTCAACCGTTTTCCATGTAATTTTGCAGGCACCATCGCCTGGTATTACGGCAACTTCGCTATTAATTTGGCGAAGTTTGATTAAGTACTTTAAAAGTTATTCATTTAGACGTCAATTCAGACGTCAATTCTCAACCGTTTTCCATGTGATTTTGCAGGCACCATTGCCTGGTATTACGGTAACTTCGCTATTAATTTGGCGAAGTTTGATTAAGTACTTTAAAAGTTATTCATTTAGACGTCAATTTAGACGTCAATTCTCAACCGTTTTCCATGTAATTTTGCAGGCACCATCGCCTGGTATTACGGCAACTTCGCTATTAATTTGGAGAAGTTTGATTAAGTACTTTAAAAGTTCTTCATTTAGACGTCAATTCAGACTTCAATTCTCAACCGTGTTCCATGTGATTTTGCAGGCACCATTGCCTGGTATTACGGTAACTTCGCTATTAATTTGGCGAAGTTTGATTAAGTACTTTAAAAGTTATTCATTTAGACGTCAATTCAAACGTCAATTCTCAACTGTTTTCCATGTGATTTTGCAGGCACCATTGCCTAGTATTACGGCAACTTCGCTAATAATTTGGCGAAGTTTGATTAGGTACTTTAAAAGTTATTCATTTTGACGTCAATTCAGACGTCAATTCTCAACCGTTTTCCATGTAATTTTTGCAGGCAACATCGACTGCTATTACGGCAAGTTCCCTGTAAGTTTGACAAAGTTTGATTAAGTACTTCAAAAGTTATTAATGAGATTAGTGTGAAATTTCATTGAGTATTTCAAAAGTTATTCATTTGGACGTCAATTCAGACGTCAATTCTCAACCGTTTTCCATGTAATTTTGCAGGCAACATCGACTGCTATTACGGCAAGTTCCCTGTAAGTTTGACAAAGTTTGAATAGGTACTTCAAAAGTTATTAATGAGATTAATGTGAAATTTGTTTGAGTATTTCAAAAGTTATTCATTTGGACGTCAATTCAGACATCAATTTTCAACCGTTTTCCATGTAATTTTGCAGGCAACATCGACTACTATTACGGCAAGTTTCCTGTAAGTTTGACAGAGTTTGATTAAATACTTCAAAAGTTATTAATGAGATTAGTTAGAAATTTGATTGAGTATTTCAAAAGTTATCCATTTGGACGTCAATTCAGACGTCAATTCTCAACCGTTTTCCATGTAATTTTGCAGACAACATCGACTGCTATTACGGCAAGTTCCCTGTAAGTTTGAAAAAGTTTGATTGAGTACTTCAAAAGTTATTAATGAGATTAGTGTGAAATTTGATTGAGTATTTCAAAAGTTATTCATTTGGACGTCAATTCAGACGTCAATTCTCAACCGTTTTCCATGTAATTTTGCAGGCACCATCGCCTGGTATTACGGCAACTACGCTATTAATTTGGCGAAGTTTGATTAAGTACTTTAAAAGTTATTCATTTAGACGTCAATTAAAAGTCAATTCTCAACCGTTTTCCATGTGATTTTGCAGGCACCATTGCCTGGTATTACGGCAACTTCGCTATTAATTTGGAGAAGTTTGATTAAGTACTTTAAAAGTTCTTCATTTAGACGTCAATTCAGACTTCTATTCTCAACCGTGTTCCATGTGATTTTGCAGGCACCATCGCCTGGTATTACGGCAACTTCGCTATTAATTTGGCGAAGTTTGATTAGGTACTTTAAAAGTTATTCATTTAGACGTCAATTCAGACGTCAATTCTCAACCGTTTTCCATGTAATTTTGCAGGCAACATCGACTGCTATTACGGCAAGTTCCCTGTAAGTTTGACAAAGTTTGATTAAGTACTTCAAAAGTTATTAATGAGATTAGTGTGAAATTTCATTGAGTATTTCAAAAGTTCTTCATTTGGACGTCAATTCAGACGTCAATTCTCAACCGTTTTTCATGTAATTTTGCAGGCAAGTTCCCTGTAAGTTTGACACAGTTTAATTAAATACTTTAAAAGTTATTAATGAGATTAGTGTGAAATTTGATTGAGTATTTCAAACGTTATTCATTTGGACGTCAATTCAGACGTCAATTCTCAACCGTTTTCCATGTAATTTTGCAGGCAGCATCGACTGCTATTACGGCAAGTTCCCTGTAAGCTTGACAAAGTTTAATTAAATACTTCAAAAGTTATTAATGAGATTAGTGTGAAATTTGATTGAGTATTTCAAAAGTTATTCATTTGGACGTCAATTCAGACGTCAATTCTCAACCGTTTTCCATGTAATTTTGCAGGCACCATCGCCTGGTATTACGGCAACTTCGCTATTAATTTCGCGAAGTTTGATTAAGTACTTTAAAAGTTATTCATTTAGACGTCAATTAAAAGTCAATTCTCAACCGTTTTCCATGTGATTTTGCAGGCACCATTGCCTGGTATTACGGCAACTTCGCTATTAATTTGGCGAAGTTTGATTAGGTACTTTAAAAGTTATTCATTTAGACGTCAATTCAGACGTCAATTCTCAACCGTTTTCCATGTAATTTTGCAGGCAACATCGACTGCTATTACGGCAAGTTCCCAGAAAGTTTGACAAAGTTTGATTAAGTACTTCAAAAGTTATTAATGAGATTAGTGTGAAATTTCATTGAGTATTTCAAAAGTTATTCATTTGGACGTCAATTCAGACGTCAATTCTCAACTGTTTTCTATGTAATTTTGCAGGCAACATCGACTGCTATTACGGCAAGTTCCCTGTAAGTTTGACAAAGTTTGATTAAGTACTTCAAAAGTTATTAATGAGATTAATGTGAAATTTGATTGAGTATTTCAAAAGTTATTCATTTGTACGTCAATTCAGACGTCAATTCTCAACCGTTTTCCATGTAATTTTGCAGGCAACATTGACTGCTATTACGGCAAGTTCCCTGTAAGTTTGACAAAGTTTAATTAAATACTTCAAAACTTATTAATGAGATTAGTGTGAAATTTGATTGAGTATTTCAAAAGTTATTCATTTGGACGTCAATTCAGACGTCAATTCTCAACCGTTTTCCATGTAATTTTGCAAGCAACATCGACTGCTATTACGGCAAGTTCCCTGTAAGTTTGACAAAGTTTGATTAAGTACTTCAAAAGTTATTAATGAGATTAGTGTGAAATTTGATTGAGTATTTCAAAAGTTATTCATTTGGACGTCAATTCAGACGTCAATTCTCAACCGTTTTCCATGTAATTTTGCAGGCACCATCGCCTGGTATTACGGCAACTTCGCTATAAATTTGGAGAAGTTTGATTAAGTACTTTGAAAGTTATTCATTTAGACGTCAATTCAGACTTCAATTCTCAACCGTTTTCCATGTGATTTTGCAGGCACCATCGCCTGGTATTACGGCAACTTCGCTATTAATTTGGCGAAGTTTGATTAAGTACTTTAAAAGTTATTCATTTGGACGTCAATTCAGACGTCAATTCTCAACCGTTTTCCATGTAATTTTGCACGCAACATCGACTGCTATTACGGCAAGTTCCGTGTAAGTTTGACAAAGTTTGATTAAGTACTTCAAAAGTTATTAATGAGATTAGTGTGAAATTTCATTGAGTATCTCAAAAGTTATTCATTTGGACGTCAATTCAGACGTCAATTCTCAACCGTTTTCCATGTAATTTTGCAGGCAACATCGACTACTATTACGGCAAGTTCCCTGTAAGTTTGACAAAGTTTGATTAAGTACTTCAAAAGTTAATAATGAGATTAGTGTGAAATTTGATTGAGTATTTCAAAAGTTATTCATTTGGACGTCAATTCAGACGTCAATTCTCAACCGTTTTCTATGTAATTTTGCAGGCAACATCGACTGCTATTACGGCAAGTTCCCTGTAAGTTTGACAAAGTTTGATTAAGTACTTCAAAAGTTAATAATGAGATTAGTGTGAAATTTCATTGAGTATTTCAAAAGTTATTCATTTGGACGTCAATTCAGACGTCAATTCTCAGCCGTTTTCCATGTAATTTTGCAGGCAACATCGACTGCTATTACGGCAAGTTCCCTGTAAGTTTGACACAGTTTAATTAAATACTTTAAAAGTTATTAATGAGATTAGTGTGAAATTTGATTGAGTATTTCAAAAGTTATTCATTTGGACGTCAATTCAGACGTCAATTCTCAACCGTTTTCCATGTAATTTTGCAGGTAACATCGACTGCTATTACGGCAAGTTCCCTGTAAGTTTGACAAAGTTTGATTAAATACTTCAAAAGTTATTAATGAGATTAGTTAGAAATTTGATTGAGTATTTCAAAAGTTATCCATTTGGACGTCAATTCAGACGTCAATTCTCAACCGTTTTCCATGTAATTTTGCAAGCAACATCGACTGCTATTACGGCAAGTTCCCTGTAAGTTTGACAAAGTTTGATTAAGTACTTCAAAAGTTATTAATGAGATTAGTGTGAAATTTGATTGAGTATTTCAAAAGTTATTCATTTGGACGTCAATTCAGACGTCAATTCTCAACCGTTTTCCATGTAATTTTGCAGGCACCATCGCCTGGTATTACGGCAACTTCGCTATAAATTTGGAGAAGTTTGATTAAGTACTTTGAAAGTTATTCATTTAGACGTCAATTCAGACTTCAATTCTCAACCGTTTTCCATGTGATTTTGCAGGCACCATCGCCTGGTATTACGGCAACTTCGCTATTAATTTGGCGAAGTTTGATTAAGTACTTTAAAAGTTATTCATTTGGACGTCAATTCAGACGTCAATTCTCAACCGTTTTCCATGTAATTTTGCACGCAACATCGACTGCTATTACGGCAAGTTCCGTGTAAGTTTGACAAAGTTTGATTAAGTACTTCAAAAGTTATTAATGAGATTAGTGTGAAATTTCATTGAGTATCTCAAAAGTTATTCATTTGGACGTCAATTCAGACGTCAATTCTCAACCGTTTTCCATGTAATTTTGCAGGCAACATCGACTACTATTACGGCAAGTTCCCTGTAAGTTTGACAAAGTTTGATTAAGTACTTCAAAAGTTAATAATGAGATTAGTGTGAAATTTGATTGAGTATTTCAAAAGTTATTCATTTGGACGTCAATTCAGACGTCAATTCTCAACCGTTTTCCATGTAATTTTGCAGGCAACATCGACTGCTATTACGGCAAGTTCCCTGTAAGTTTGACAAAGTTTGCTTAAGTACTTCAAAAGTTATTAATGAGATTAATGTGAAATTTGATTGAGTATTTCAAAAGTTATTCATTTGGACGTCAATTCAGACGTCAATTCTCAACCGTTTTCCATGTAATTTTGCAGGCAACATTGACTGCTATTACGGCAAGTTCCCTGTAAGTTTGACAAAGTTTAATTAAATACTTCAAAAGTTATTAATGAGATTAGTGTGAAATTTGATTGAGTATTTCAAAAGTTATTCATTTGGACGTCAATTCAGACGTCAATTTTCAACCGTTTTCCATGTAATTTTGCAGGCAACATCGACTGCTATTACGGCAAGTTCCCTGTAAGTTTGACACAGTTTAATAAAATACTTTAAAAGTTATTAATGAGATTAGTGTGAAATTTGATTGAGTATTTCAAAAGTTATTCATTTGGACGTCAATTCAGACGTCAATTCTCAACCGTTTTCCATGTAATTTTGCAGGCAGCATCGACTGCTATTACGGCAAGTTCCCTGTAAGTTTGACAAAGTTTAATTAAATACTTCAAAAGTTATTAATGAGATTAGTGTGAAATTTGATTGAGTATTTCAAAAGTTATTCATTTGGACGTCAATTCAGACGTCAATTCTCAACCGTTTTCCATGTAATTTTGCAGGCACCATCGCCTGATATTACGGCAACTTCGCTATTAATTTGGCGAAGTTTGATTAAGTACTTTAAAAGTTATTCATTTAGACGTCAATTCAGACGTCAATTCTCAACCGTTTTCCATGTAATTTTGCAGGCAACATCGACTGCTATTACGGCAAGTTCCCTGTAAGTTTGACAAAGTTTGATTAAGTACTTCAAAAGTTAATAATGAGATTAGTGTGAAATTTCATTGAGTATTTCAAAAGTTATTCATTTGGACGTCAATTCAGACGTCAATTCTCAGCCGTTTTCCATGTAATTTTGCAGGCAACATCGACTGCTATTACGGCAAGTTCCCTGTAAGTTTGACACAGTTTAATTAAATACTTTAAAAGTTATTAATGAGATTAGTGTGAAATTTGATTGAGTATTTCAAAAGTTATTCATTTGGACGTCAATTCAGACGTCAATTCTCAACCGTTTTCCATGTAATTTTGCAGGCAGCATCGACTGCTATTTCGGCAAGTTCCCTGTAAGTTTGACAAAGTTTAATTAAATACTTCAAAAGTTATTAATGAGATTAGTGTGAAATTTGATTGAGTATTTCAAAAGTTATTCATTTGGACGTCAATTCAGACGTCAATTCTCAACCGTTTTCCATGTAATTTTGCAGGCACCATCGCCTGGTATTACGGCAACTTCGCTATTAATTTGGGGAAGTTTGATTAAGTACTTTAAAAGTTATTCATTTAGACGTCAATTAAAAGTCAATTCTCAACCGTTTTCCATGTGATTTTGCAGGCACCATTGCCTGGTATTACGGCAACTTCGCTATTAATTTGGCGAAGTTTGATTAGGTACTTTAAAAGTTATTCATTTAGACGTCAATTCAGACGTCAATTCTCAACCGTTTTCCATGTAATTTTGCAGGCAACATCGACTGCTATTACGGCAAGTTCCCTGTAAGTTTGACAAAGTTTGATTAAGTACTTCAAAAGTTATTAATGAGATTAGTGTGAAATTTCATTGAGTATTTCAAAAGTTATTCATTTGGACGTCAATTCAGACGTCAATTCTCAACCGTTTTCTATGTAATTTTGCAGGCAACATCGACTGCTATTACGGCAAGTTCCCTGTAAGTTTGACAAAGTTTGATTAAGTACTTCAAAAGTTATTAATGAGATTAATGTGAAATTTGATTGAGTATTTCAAAAGTTATTCATTTGGACGTCAATTCAGACGTCAATTCTCAACCGTTTTCCATGTAATTTTGCAGGCAACATTGGCTGCTATTACGGCAAGTTCCCTGTAAGTTTGACAAAGTTTAATTAAATACTTCAAAAGTTATTAATGAGATTAGTGTGAAATTTGATTGAGTATTTAAAAAGTTATTCATTTGGACGTCAATTCAGACGTCAATTCTCAACCGTTTTCCATGTAATTTTGCAGGCACCATCGCCTGGTATTACGGCAACTTCGCTATTAATTTGGGGAAGTTTGATTAAGTACTTTAAAAGTTATTCATTTAGACGTCAATTAAAAGTCAATTCTCAACCGTTTTCCATGTGATTTTGCAGGCACCATTGCCTGGTATTACGGCAACTTCGCTATTAATTTGGCGAAGTTTGATTAGGTACTTTAAAAGTTATTCATTTAGACGTCAATTCAGACGTCAATTCTCAACCGTTTTCCATGTAATTTTGCAGGCAACATCGACTGCTATTACGGCAAGTTCCCTGTAAGTTTGACAAAGTTTGATTAAGTACTTCAAAAGTTATTAATGAGATTAGTGTGAAATTTCATTGAGTATTTCAAAAGTTATTCATTTGGACGTCAATTCAGACGTCAATTCTCAACCGTTTTCTATGTAATTTTGCAGGCAACATCGACTGCTATTACGGCAAGTTCCCTGTAAGTTTGACAAAGTTTGATTAAGTACTTCAAAAGTTATTAATGAGAATAATGTGAAATTTGATTGAGTATTTCAAAAGTTATTCATTTGGACGTCAATTCAGACGTCAATTCTCAACCGTTTTCCATGTAATTTTGCAGGCAACATTGGCTGCTATTACGGCAAGTTCCCTGTAAGTTTGACAAAGTTTAATTAAATACTTCAAAAGTTATTAATGAGATTAGTGTGAAATTTGATTGAGTATTTCAAAAGTTATTCATTTGGACGTCAATTCAGACATCAATTCTCAACCGTTTTCCATGTAATTTTGCAGGCAACATCGACTGCTATTACGGCAAGTTCCCTGTAAGTTTGACACAGTTTAATAAAATACTTTAAAAGTTATTAATGAAATTAGTGTGAAATTTGATTGAGTATTTCAAAAGTTACTCATTTGGACGTCAATTCAGACGTCAATTCTCAACCGTTTTCCATGTAATTTTGCAGGCAGCATTGACTGCTATTACGGCAAGTTCCCTGTAAGTTTGACAAAGTTTAATTAAATACTTCAAAAGTTATTAATGAGATTAGTGTGAAATTTGATTGAGTATTTCAAAAGTTATTCATTTGGACGTCAATTCAGACGTCAATTCTCAACCGTTTTCCATGTAATTTTGCAGGCACCATCGCCTGGTATTACGGCAACTTCGCTATTAATTTGGGGAAGTTTGATTAAGTACTTTAAAAGTTATTCATTTAGACGTCAATTAAAAGTCAATTCTCAACCGTTTTCCATGTGATTTTGCAGGCACCATTGCCTGGTATTACGGCAACTTCGCTATTAATTTGGCGAAGTTTGATTAGGTACTTTAAAAGTTATTCATTTAGACGTCAATTCAGACGTCAATTCTCAACCGTTTTCCATGTAATTTTGCAGGCAACATCGACTGCTATTACGGCAAGTTCCCTGTAAGTTTGACAAAGTTTGATTAAGTACTTCAAAAGTTATTAATGAGATTAGTGTGAAATTTCATTGAGTATTTCTAAAGTTATTCATTTGGACGTCAATTCAGACGTCAATTCTCAACCGTTTTCTATGTAATTTTGCAGGCAACATCGACTGCTATTACGGCAAGTTCCCTGTAAGTTTGACAGAGTTTGCTTAAGTACTTCAAAAGTTATTAATGAGATTAATGTGAAATTTGATTGAGTATTTCAAAAGTTATTCATTTGGACGTCAATTCAGACGTCAATTCTCAACCGTTTTCCATGTAATTTTGCAGGCAACATTGACTGCTATTACGGCAAGTTCCCTGTAAGTTTGACAAAGTTTAATTAAATACTTCAAAAGTTATTAATGAGATTAGTGTGAAATTTGATTGAGTATTTCAAAAGTTATTCATTTGGACGTCAATTCATACGTCAATTCTCAACCGTTTTCCATGTAATTTTGCAGGCAACATCGACTGCTATTACGGCAAGTTCCCTGTAAGTTTGACACAGTTTAATAAAATACTTTAAAAGTTATTAATGAGATTAGTGTGAAATTTGATTGAGTATTTCAAAAGTTATTCATTTGGACGTCAATTCAGACGTCAATTCTCAACCGTTTTCCATGTAATTTTGCAGGCAGCATCGACTGCTATTACGGCAAGTTCCCTGTAAGTTTGACAAAGTTTAATTAAATACTTCAAAAGTTATTAATGAGATTAGTGTGAAATTTGATTGAGTATTTCAAAAGTTATTCATTTGGACGTCAATTCAGACGTCAATTCTCAACCGTTTTCCATGTAATTTTGCAGGCACCATCGCCTGATATTACGGCAACTTCGCTATTAATTTGGCGAAGTTTGATTAAGTACTTTAAAAGTTATTCATTTAGACGTCAATTCAAACGTCAATTCTCAACCGTTTTCCATGTGATTTTGCAGGCACCATTGCCTGGTATTACGGCAACTTCACTATTAATTTGGCGAGGTTTGATTAAGTACTTTAAAAGTTATTCATTTAGACGTCAATTCAGACGTCAATTCTCAACCGTTTTCCATGTAATTTTGCAGGCAACATCGACTGCTATTACGGCAAGTTCCCTGTAAGTTTGACAAAGTTTGATTAAGTACTTCAAAAGTTATTAATGAGATTAATGTGAAATTTGATTGAGTATTTCAAAAGTTATTCATTTGGACGTCAATTCAGACGTCAATTCTCAACCGTTTTCCATGTAATTTTGCAGGCAACATCGACTGCTATTACGGCAAGTTCCCTGTAAGTTTGACAAAGTTTGATTAAGTACTTCAAAAGTTATTAATGAGATTAGTGTGAAATTTCATTGAGTATTTCAAAAGTTATTCATTTGGACGTCAATTCAGACGTCAATTCTCAACCGTTTTCTATGTAATTTTGCAGGCAACATCGACTGCTATTACGGCAAGTTCCCTGTAAGTTTGACAAAGTTTGATTAAGTACTTCAAAAGTTATTAATGAGATTAATGTGAAATTTGATTGAGTATTTCAAAAGTTATTCATTTGGACGTCAATTCAGACGTCAATTCTCAACCGTTTTCCATGTAATTTTGCAGGCAACATTGACTGCTATTACGGCAAGTTCCCTGTAAGTTTGACAAAGTTTAATTAAATACTTCAAAAGTTATTAATGAGATTAGTGTGAAATTTGATTGAGTATTTCAAAAGTTATTCATTTGGACGTCAATTCAGACGTCAATTCTCAACCGTCTTCCATGTAATTTTGCAGGCAACATCGACTACTATTACGGCAAGTTCCCTGTAAGTTTGACAAAGTTTGATTAAATACTTCAAAAGTTATTAATGAGATTAGTTAGAAATTTGATTGGGTATTTCAAAAGTTATCCATTTGGACGTCAATTCAGACGTCAATTCTCAACCGTTTTCCATGTAATTTTGCAGGCAACATCGACTGCTATTACGGCAAGTTTCCTGTAAGTTTGACAAAGTTTGATTAAGTACTTCAAAAGTTATTAATGAGATTAGTGTGAAATTTGATTGAGTATTTCAAAAGTTATTCATTTGGACGTCAATTCAGACGTCAATTCTCAACCGTTTTCCATGTAATTTTGCAGGCACCATCGCCTGGTATTACGGCAACTTCGCTATAAATTTGGAGAAGTTTGATTAAGTACTTTAAAAGTTATTCATTTAGACGTCAATTCAGACTTCAATTCTCAACCGTTTTCCATGTGATTTTGCAGGCACCATCGCCTGGTATTACGGCAACTTCGCTATTAATTTGGCGAAGTTTGATTAAGTACTTTAAAAGTTATTCATTTAGACGTCAATTCAGACGTCAATTCTCAACCGTTTACCATGTAATTTTGCAGGCAACATTGACTGCTATTACGGCAAGTTCCCTGTAAGTTTGACAAAGTTTGATTAGGTACTTCAAAAGTTATTAATGAGATTAGTGTGAAATTTGATTGAGTATTTCAAAAGTTATTCATTTGGACGTCAATTCAGACGTCAATTCTCAACCGTTTTCCATGTAATTTTGCAGGCACCATCGCCTGGTATTACGGCAACTTCGCTATTAATTTGGGGAAGTTTGATTAAGTACTTTAAAAGTTATTCATTTAGACGTCAATTAAAAGTCAATTCTCAACCGTTTTCCATGTGATTTTGCAGGCACCATTGCCTGGTATTACGGCAACTTCGCTATTAATTTGGCGAAGTTTGATTAGGTACTTTAAAAGTTATTCATTTAGACGTCAATTCAGACGTCAATTCTCAACCGTTTTCCATGTAATTTTGCAGGCAACATCGACTGCTATTACGGCAAGTTCCCTGTAAGTTTGACAAAGTTTGATTAAGTACTTCAAAAGTTATTAATGAGATTAGTGTGAAATTTCATTGAGTATTTCAAAAGTTATTCATTTGGACGTCAATTCAGACGTCAATTCTCAACCGTTTTCTATGTAATTTTGCAGGCAACATCGACTGCTATTACGGCAAGTTCCCTGTAAGTTTGACAAAGTTTGATTAAGTACTTCAAAAGTTATTAATGAGATTAATGTGAAATTTGATTGAGTATTTCAAAAGTTATTCATTTGGACGTCAATTCAGACGTCAATTCTCAACCGTTTTCCATGTAATTTTGCAGGCAACATTGGCTGCTATTACGGCAAGTTCCCTGTAAGTTTGACAAAGTTTAATTAAATACTTCAAAAGTTATTAATGAGATTAGTGTGAAATTTGATTGAGTATTTCAAAAGTTATTCATTTGGACGTCAATTCAGACGTCAATTCTCAACCGTTTTCCATGTAATTTTGCAGGCAACATCGACTGCTATTACGGCAAGTTCCCTGTAAGTTTGACACAGTTTAATAAAATACTTTAAAAGTTATTAATGAGATTAGTGTGAAATTTGATTGAGTATTTCAAAAGTTATTCATTTGGACGTCAATTCAGACGTCAATTCTCAACCGTTTTCCATGTAATTTTGCAGGCAGCATTGACTGCTATTACGGCAAGTTCCCTGTAAGTTTGACAAAGTTTAATTAAATACTTCAAAAGTTATTAATGAGATTAGTGTGAAATTTCATTGAGTATTTCAAAAGTTATTCATTTGGACGTCAATTCAGACGTCAATTCTCAACCGTTTTCCATGTAATTTTGCAGGCACCATCGCCTGGTATTACGGCAACTTCGCTATTAATTTGGGGAAGTTTGATTAAGTACTTTAAAAGTTATTCATTTAGACGTCAATTAAAAGTCAATTCTCAACCGTTTTCCATGTGATTTTGCAGGCACCATTGCCTGGTATTACGGCAACTTCGCTATTAATTTGGCGAAGTTTGATTAGGTACTTTAAAAGTTATTCATTTAGACGTCAATTCAGACGTCAATTCTCAACCGTTTTCCATGTAATTTTGCAGGCAACATCGACTGCTATTACGGCAAGTTCCCTGTAAGTTTGAAAAAGTTTGATTAAGTACTTCAAAAGTTATTAATGAGATTAGTGTGAAATTTCATTGAGTATTTCTAAAGTTATTCATTTGGACGTCAATTCAGACGTCAATTCTCAACCGTTTTCTATGTAATTTTGCAGGCAACATCGACTGCTATTACGGCAAGTTCCCTGTAAGTTTGACAGAGTTTGCTTAAGTACTTCAAAAGTTATTAATGAGATTAATGTGAAATTTGATTGAGTATTTCAAAAGTTATTCATTTGGACGTCAATTCAGACGTCAATTCTCAACCGTTTTCCATGTAATTTTGCAGGCAACATTGACTGCTATTACGGCAAGTTCCCTGTAAGTTTAACAAAGTTTAATTAAATACTTCAAAAGTTATTAATGAGATTAGTGTGAAATTTGATTGAGTATTTCAAAAGTTATTCATTTGGACGTCAATTCAGACGTCAATTCTCAACCGTTTTCCATGTAATTTTGCAGGCAACATCGACTGCTATTACGGCAAGTTCCCTGTAAGTTTGGCACAGTTTAATAAAATACTTTAAAAGTTATTAATGAGATTAGTGTGAAATTTGATTGAGTATTTCAAAAGTTATTCATTTGGACGTCAATTCAGACGTCTATTCTCAACCGTTTTCCATGTAATTTTGCAGGCAGCATCGACTGCTATTACGGCAAGTTCCCTGTAAGTTTGACAAAGTTTAATTAAATACTTCAAAAGTTATTAATGAGATTAGTGTAAAATTTGATTGAGTATTTCAAAAGTTATTCATTTGGACGTCAATTCAGACGTCAATTCTCAACCGTTTTCCATGTAATTTTGCAGGCACCATCGCCTGATATTACGGCAACTTCGCTATTAATTTGGCGAAGTTTGATTAAGTACTTTAAAAGTTATTCATTTAGACGTCAATTCAAACGTCAATTCTCAACCGTTTTCCATGTGATTTTGCAGGCACCATTGCCTGGTATTACGGCAACTTCACTATTAATTTGGCGAGGTTTGATTAAGTACTTTAAAAGTTATTCATTTAGACGTCAATTCAGACGTCAATTCTCAACCGTTTTCCATGTAATTTTGCAGGCAACATCGACTGCTATTACGGCAAGTTCCCTGTAAGTTTGACAAAGTTTGATTAAGTACTTCAAAAGTTATTAATGAGATTAATGTGAAATTTGATTGAGTATTTCAAAAGTTATTCATTTGGACGTCAATTCAGACGTCAATTCTCAACCGTTTTCCATGTAATTTTGCAGGCAACATCGACTGCTATTACGGCAAGTTCCCTGTAAGTTTGACAAAGTTTGATTAAGTACTTCAAAAGTTATTAATGAGATTAGTGTGAAATTTCATTGAGTATTTCAAAAGTTATTCATTTGGACGTCAATTCAGACGTCAATTCTCAACCGTTTTCTATGTAATTTTGCAGGCAACATCGACTGCTATTACGGCAAGTTCCCTGTAAGTTTGACAAAGTTTGATTAAGTACTTCAAAAGTTATTAATGAGATTAATGTGAAATTTGATTGAGTATTTCAAAAGTTATTCATTTGGACGTCAATTCAGACGTCAATTCTCAACCGTTTTCCATGTAATTTTGCAGGCAACATTGACTGCTATTACGGCAAGTTCCCTGTAAGTTTGACAAAGTTTAATTAAATACTTCAAAAGTTATTAATGAGATTAGTGTGAAATTTGATTGAGTATTTCAAAAGTTATTCATTTGGACGTCAATTCAGACGTCAATTCTCAACCGTCTTCCATGTAATTTTGCAGGCAACATCGACTACTATTACGGCAAGTTCCCTGTAAGTTTGACAAAGTTTGATTAAATACTTCAAAAGTTATTAATGAGATTAGTTAGAAATTTGATTGGGTATTTCAAAAGTTATCCATTTGGACGTCAATTCAGACGTCAATTCTCAACCGTTTTCCATGTAATTTTGCAGGCAACATCGACTGCTATTACGGCAAGTTTCCTGTAAGTTTGACAAAGTTTGATTAAGTACTTCAAAAGTTATTAATGAGATTAGTGTGAAATTTGATTGAGTATTTCAAAAGTTATTCATTTGGACGTCAATTCAGACGTCAATTCTCAACCGTTTTCCATGTAATTTTGCAGGCACCATCGCCTGGTATTACGGCAACTTCGCTATAAATTTGGAGAAGTTTGATTAAGTACTTTAAAAGTTATTCATTTAGACGTCAATTCAGACTTCAATTCTCAACCGTTTTCCATGTGATTTTGCAGGCACCATCGCCTGGTATTACGGCAACTTCGCTATTAATTTGGCGAAGTTTGATTAAGTACTTTAAAAGTTATTCATTTAGACGTCAATTCAGACGTCAATTCTCAACCGTTTACCATGTAATTTTGCAGGCAACATTGACTGCTATTACGGCAAGTTCCCTGTAAGTTTGACAAAGTTTGATTAGGTACTTCAAAAGTTATTAATGAGATTAGTGTGAAATTTGATTGAGTATTTCAAAAGTTATTCATTTGGACGTCAATTCAGACGTCAATTCTCAACCGTTTTCCATGTAATTTTGCACGCAACATCGACTGCTATTACGGCAAGTTCCCTGTAAGTTTGACAAAGTTTGATTAAGTACTTCAAAAGTTATTAATGAGATTAGTGTGAAATTTCATTGAGTATTTCAAAAGTTATTCATTTGGACGTCAATTCAGACGTCAATTCTCAACCGTTTTCCATGTAATTCTGCAGGCAACATCGACTACTATTACGGCAAGTTCCCTGTAAGTTTGACAAAGTTTGATTAAGTACTTCAAAAGTTAATAATGAGATTAGTGTGAAATTTGATTGAGTATTTCAAAAGCTATTCATTTGGACGTCAATTCAGACGTCAATTCTCAACCATTTTCCATGTAATTTTGCAGGCAACATCGACTGCTATTACGGCAAGTTCCCTGTAAGTTTGACAAAGTTTGATTAAGTACTTCAAAAGTTAATAATGAGATTAGTGTGAAATTTCATTGAGTATTTCAAAAGTTATTCATTTGGACGTCAATTCAGACGTCAATTCTCAACCGTTTTCCATGTAATTTTGCAGGCAACATCGACTACTATTGCGGCAAGTTCCCTGTAAGTTTGACAAAGTTTGATTAAGTACTTCAAAAGTTAATAATGAGATTAGTGTGAAATTTGATTGAGTATTTCAAAAGTTTCTCATTTTGACGTCAATTCAGACGTCAATTCTCAACCGTTTTTCATGTAATTTTGCAGGCACCATCGCCTGTTACTACGGCAACTTCGCTATTAATTTGGTGAAGTTTAATCGAGTACTTTAAAAGTTATTCATTTAGACGTCAATTCAGACGTCAATTCTCCACCGTTTTCCATATGATTTTGCAGGCACCATCGCCTGGTATTACGGCAACTTCGCTATTAATTTGGCGAAGTTTGATTAAGTACTTTAAAAGTTATTCATTTAGACGTCAATTCAGACGTCAATTCTCAACCGTTTTCCATGTAATTTTGCAGGTAACGTCGACTGCTATTACGGCAAGTTCCCTGTAAGTTTGACAGAGTTTGATTAAGTACTTCAAAAGTTATTAATGAGATTAGTGTGAAATTTGATTGAATATTTCAAAAGTTATTCATTTGGACGTGAATTCAGACGTCAATTCTCAGCCGTTTTCTATGTGATTTTGCAGGCACCATCGCCTGGTATTACGGCAACTTCGCTATTAATTTGGCAAAGTTTGATTAAGTACTTAAAAAGTTATTCTTTTAGACGTCAATTCAGACGTCAATTCTCAACCGTTTTCCATGTAATTTTGCAGGCAACATCGACTACTATTACGGCAAGTTCCCTGTAAGTTTGACAAAGTTTGATTAAGTACTTTAAAAGTTATTAATGAGATTAGTGTGAAATTTGATTGGGTATTTTAAAAGTTATTCATTTGGACGTCAATTCAGACGTCAATTCTCAACCGTTTTCCATGTAATTTTTCAGGCAACATCGACTGCTATTACGGCAAGTTCCCTGTATGTTTGACAGAGTTTGATTAAGTACTTCAAAAGTTATTAGTGAGATTAGTGTGAAATTTGATTGAGTATTTCAAAAGTTATTCATTTGGACGTCAATTAAGACGTCAATTCTCAACCGTTTTCCATGTAATTTTGCATGCAACATCGACTGCTATTACAGCAAGTTCCCTGTAAGTTTGACAAAGTTTGATTAGTACTTCAATAGTTATTAATGAGATTAGTGTGAAATTTGATTGAGTATTTCAAAAGCTATTCATTTGGACGTCAATTCAGACGTCAATTCTCAACCTTTTCCATGTAATTTTGCAGGCAACATCAGCTGCTATTACGACAAGCTCCCTGTAAGTTTGACAAAGTTTGATTAAGTACTTCAAACGTTATTAATGAGATTAGTGTGAAAATTCATTGAGTATTTCAAAAGGTATTCATTTGGACGTCAATTCAGACGTCAATTCTCAACCGTTTTCCATGTAATTTTGCAGGCACCATCGCCTGGTATTACGGCAACTTCGCTATTAATTTGGCGAAGTTTTATTAAGTACTTTAAAGTTAATTATTTAGACGTCAATTCAGACTTCAATTCTCAACCGTTTTCCATGTGATTTTGCAGGCACCATCGCCTGGTATTGCGGCAACTTCGATATTAATTTGGCGAAGTTTGATTAGGTACTTTGAAAGTTATTCATTTAGACGTCAATTCAGACGTCAATTCTCAACCGTTTTCCATGTAATTTTGCAGGCAACATCGACTGCTATTACGGCAAGTTCCCTGTAAGTTTGACAAAGTTTGACTAAGTACTTCAAAAGTTATTAATGAGATTAGTGTGAAATTTGATTGAGTATTTCAAAAGTTATTCATTTGGACGTCAATTCAGACGTCAATTCTTAACCGTTTTCCATGTGATTTTGCAGGCAACATCGACTGCTATTACGGCAAGTTCCCTGTAAGTTTGACAAAGTTTGATTAAGTACTTCAAAAGTTATTAATGAGATTAGTGTGAAATTTGATTGAGTATTTCAAAAGTTATTCATTTGGACGTCAATTCAGACGTCAATTCTCAACCGTTTTCCATGTAATTTTGCAGGCAACATCGACTGCTATTACGGCAAGTTCCCTGTAAGTTTGAAAAAGTGTGATTAAGTACTTCAAAAGTTATTAATGAGATTAGTGTTAAATTTCATTGAGTATTTCAAAAGGTATTCATTTGGACGTCAATTCTCAACCGTTTTCCATGTAATTTTGCAGGCACCATCGCCTGGTATTACGGCAACTTCGCAATTAATTTGGCGAACTTTGATTAAGTACTTTAAAAGTTATTCATTTAGACGTCAATTCAGACGTCAATTTTCAACCGTTTTCCATGTAATTTTTTAGGCAACATCGACTGCTATTACGGCAAGTTCCCTGTAAGTTTGACAAATTTTGATTAAGTACTTCAAAAGTTATTCATTTAGACGTCAATTCAGACGTCAATTCTCAACCGTTTTCCATGTAATTTTGCAGGCAACATCGACTATTATTACGGCAAGTTTCCTGTAAGTTTGACAGAGTTTGATTAAGTACTTCAAAAGTTATTAATGAGATTAGTGTGAAATTTGATTGAGTATTTCAAAAGTTATTCATTTGGACGTCAATTCAGACGTCAATTCTCAACCGTTTTCTATGTAATTTTGCAGGCAACATCGACTGCTATTACAGCAAGTTCCCTGTAAGTTTGACAAAGTTTGATTAAGTACTTCAAAAGTTATTAATGAGATTAGTGTGAAATTTGATTGAGTATTTCAAAAGTTATTCATTTGGACGTTAATTCAGATGTCAATTCTCAACCGTTTTCCATGTGATTTTGCAGGAACCATCGCCTGTTATTACGGCAACTTCGTTATTAATTTGGCGAAGTTTGATTGAGTACTTTAAAAATTATTCATTTAGACGTCAATTCAGACGTCAATTCTCAACCGTTTTCCATGTGATTTTGCAGGCACCATCGCCTCGTATTACGGCAACTTCGCTATTAATTTGGCGAAGTTTGATTAAGTACTTTAAAATTTATTCATTTAGACGTCAATTCAGACGTCAATTCTCAACCGTTTTCCATGTAATTTTGCAGGTAACATCGACTGCTATTACGGAAAGTTCCCTGTAAGTTTGACAGAGTTTGATTAAGTACTTCAAAAGTTATTAATGAGATTAGTGTGAAATTTGATTGAGTATTTCAAAAGTTAGTCATTTGGACGTCAATTCAGACGTCAATTTTAAACCGTTTTCCATGTAATTTTGCAGGCAACATCGACTGTTATTACGGCAAGTTCCCTGTAAGTTTGACAAAGTTTGACTAAGTACTTCAAAAGTTATTAATGAGATTAGTGTGAAATTTGATTGAGTATTTCAAAAGTTATTCATTTGGACGTCAATTCAGACGTCAATTCTCAACCGTTTTCCATGTAATTGTGCAGGCAACATCGACTGCTATTACGGCAAGATCCCTGTAAGTTTGACAAAGTTTGATTGAGTACTTCAAAAGTTATTAATGAGATTAGTGTGAAATTTGATTGAGTATTTCAAAAGTTATTCATTTGGACGTCAATTCAGACGTCAATTCTCAACCGTTTTCCATGTAATTTTGCAGGCAACATCGACTGCTATTACGGCAAGTTCCCTGTAAGTTTGACAAAGTTTGATTGAGTACTTCAAAAGTTATTAATGAGGTTAATGTGAAATTTGATTGAGTATTTCAAAAGTTATTCATTTGGACGTCAATTCTTAACCGTTTTCCATGTAATTTTGCAGGCACCATCGCCTGGTATTACGGCAACTTCGCAATTAATTTGGCGAAGTTTGATTAAGTACTTTAAAAGTTATTCATTTAGACGTCAATTCACACTTCAATTCCCAACCGTTTTCCATGTGATTTTTTGCAGGCACCATCGCCTGGTATTACGGCAACTTCGCTATTAATTTGGCGAAGTTTGATTGAGTACTTGAAAAGTTATTCATTTAGACGTCAATTCAGATGTCAATTCTCAACCGTTTTCAATGTAATTTTTTAGGCAACATCGACTGCTATTACGGCAAGTTCCCTGTAAGTTTGACAAAGTTTGATTAAGTACTTCAAAAGTTATTAATGAGATTAGTGTGAAATTTGATTGAGTATTTTAAAAGTTATTCATTTGGACGTCAATTCAGACGTCGATTCTCAACCGTTTTCCATGTAATTTTGCAGGCAACATCGACTGCTATTACGGCAAGTTCCCTGTAAGTTTGACAAAGTTTGATTAAGTACTTCAAAAGTTGATAATGAGATTAGTGTGAAATTTGATCGAGTATTTCAAAAGTTATTCATTTGGACGTCAATTCAGACGTCAATTCTCAACCGTTTTCCATGTAATTTTGCAGGCAACATCGACTACTATTACGGCAAGTTTCCAGTAGGTTTGACAGAGTTTGATTAAGTACTTCGAAAGTTATTAATGAGATTAGTGTGAAATTTGATTGAGTATTTCAAAAGTTATTTATTTGGACGTCTATTCAGACGTCATTTCTCAACCGTTTTCTATGTAGTTTTGCAGGCAGCATCGACTGCTATTACAGCAAGTTCCCTGTAAGTTTGACAAAGTTTGATTAAGTACTTCAAAAGTTAAAAATGAGATTAGTGTGAAATTTGATTGAGTATTTCAAAAAGTTATTCATTTGGACGTCAATTCAGATGTCAATTCTCAACCGTTTTCAATGTGATTTTGCAGGAACCATCGCCTGGTATTACGGCAACTTCGCTATTAATTTGGCGAAGTTTGATCGAGTACTTTAAAAATTATTCATTTAGACGTCAATTCAGACGTCAATTCTCAACCGTTTTCCATGTGATTTTGCAGGCACCATCGCCTGGTATTACGGCAACTTCGCTATTAATTTGGCGAAGATTGATTAAGTACTTTAAAAGTTATTCATTTAGACGTCAATTCAGACGTCAATTCTCAACCGTTTTCCATGTGATTTTGCAGGTAACGTCGACTGCTATTACGGCAAGTTCCCAGTAAGTTTGACAGAGTTTGATTAAGTACTTCAAAAGTTATTAATGAGATTAGTGTGAAATTTGATTGAGTATTTCAAAAGTTATTCATTTGGACGTCAATTCAGACGTCAATTTTAAACCGTTTTCCATGTAATTTTGCAGGCAACATCGACTACTATTACGGCAAGTTCCGTGTAAGTTTGACAAAGTTTGATTAAGTACTTCAAAAGTTATTAATGGGATTAGTGTGAAATTTGATTGAATATTTCAAAAGTTATTCATTTGGACGTCAATTCAGACGTCAATTCTCAACCGTTTTCTATGTGATTTTGCAGGCACCATTGCCTGGTATTACGGCAACTTCGCTATTAATTTGGCGAAGTTTGATTAGGTACTTTAAAAGTTATTCATTTAGACGTAAATTCAGACGTCAATTCTCAACCGTTTTCCATGTGATTTTGCAGGCACCATCGCCTGGTATTACGGCAACTTCGCTATTAATTTGGCGAAGATTGATTAAGTACTTTAAAAGTTATTCATTTAGACGTCAATTCAGACGTCAATTCTCAACCGTTTCCCATGTGATTTTGCAGGTAACGTCGACTGCTATTACGGCAAGTTCCCAGTAAGTTTGACAGAGTTTGATTAAGTACTTCAAAAGTTATTAATGAGATTAGTGTGAAATTTGATTGAGTATTTCAAAAGTTATTCATTTGGACGTCAATTCAGACGTCAATTTTAAACCGTTTTCCATGTAATTTTGCAGGCAACATCGACTACTATTACGGCAAGTTCCCTGTAAGTTTGACAAAGTTTGATTAAGTACTTCAAAAGTTATTAATGAGATTAGTGTGAAATTTGATTGAATATTTCAAAAGTTATTCATTTGGACGTCAATTCAGACGTCAATTCTCAACCGTTTTCTATGTGATTTTGCAGGCACCATTGCCTGGTATTACGGCAACTTCGCTATTAATTTGGCAAAGTTTGATTGAGTACTTAAAAAGTTTTTTTTTTAGACGTCAATTCAGACGTCAATTCTCAACCGTTTTCCATGTAATTTTGCAGGCAACATCGACTACTATTACGGCAAGTTCCCTGTAAGTTTGACAAAGTTTGATTAAGTACTTCAAAAGTTATTAATGAGATTAGTGTGAAATTTGATTGGGTATTTTAAAAGTTATTCATTTGGACGTCAATTCTGACGTCAATTCTCAACCGTTTTCCATGTAATTTTTTTCAGGCAACATCGACTGCTATTACGGCAAGTTCCCTGTATGTTTGACAGAGTTTGATTAAGTACTTCAAAAGTTATTAGTGAGATTAGTGTGAAATTTGATTGAGTATTTCAAAAGTTATTCATTTGGACGTCAATTAAGACGTCAATTCTCAACCGTTTTCCATGTAATTTTGCATGCAACATCGACTGCTATTACAGCAAGTTCCCTATAAGTTTGACAAAGTTTGATTAGTACTTCAATAGTTATTAATGAGATTAGTGTGAAATTTGAGTGAGTATTTCAAAAGTTATTCATTTGGACGTCAATTCAGACGTCAATTCTCAACCGTTTTCCATGTAATTTTGCAGGCAACATCAGCTGCTACTACGACAAGCTCCCTGTAAGTTTGACAAAGTTTGATTAAGTACTTCAAAAGTTATTAATGAGATTAGTGTGAAAATTCATTGAGTATTTCGAAAGGTATTCATTTGGACGTCAATTCACACGTCAATTCTCAACCGTTTTCCATGTAATTTTGCAGGCACCATCGCCTGGTATTACGGCAACTTCGCTATTAATTTGGCGAAGTTTGAATAAGTACTTTAAAAGTTAATTATTTAGACGTCAATTCAGACTTCAATTCTCAACCGTTTTCCATGTGATTTTGCAGGCACCATCGCCTGGTATTGCGGCAACTTCGATATTAATTTGGCGAAGTTTGATTAAGTACTTTGAAAGTTATTAATTTAGACGTTAATTCAGACGGCAATTCTCAACCGTTTTCCATGTAATTTTGCAGGCAACATCGACTGCTATTACGGCAAGTTCCCTGTAAGTTTGACACAGTTTGACTAAGTACTTCAAAAGTTATTAATGAGATTAGTGTGAAATTTGATTGAGTATTTCAAAAGTTATTCATTTGGACGTCAATTCAGACGTCAATTCTCAACCGTTTTCCATGTAATTTTGCAGGCAACATCGACTGCTATTACGGCAAGTTCCCTGTAAGTTTGACAAAGTTTGATTGAGTATGTCAAAAGTTATTAATAAGATTAGTGTGAAATTTGATTGAGTATTTCAAAAGTTATTCATTTGGACGTCAATTCAGACGTCAATTCTCAACCGTTTTCCATGTAATTTTGCAGGCAACATCGACTGCTATTCCGGCAAGTTCCCTGTAAGTTTGAAAAAGTGTGATTAAGTACTTCAAAAGTTATTAATGAGATTAGTGTGAAATTTCATTGAGTATTTCAAAACGTATTCATTTGGACGTCAATTCTCAACCGTTTTCCATGTAATTTTGCAGGCACCATCGCCTGGTATTACGGCAACTTCGCAATTAATTTGGCGAACTTTGATTAAGTACTTTAAAAGTTATTCATTTAGACGTCAATTCAGACGTCAATTCTCAACCGTTTTCCATGTAATTTTTTAGGCAACATCGACTGCTATTACGGTAAGTTCCCTGTAAGTTTGACGAAGTTTCATTAAGTATTTCAAAAGTTATTCATTTAGACGTCAATTCAGACGTCAATTCTCAACCGTTTTCCATGTAATTTTGCAGGCAACATCGACTGCTATTACGGCAAGTTCCCTGTAAGTTTGACAGAGTTTGATTAAGTACTTCAAAAGTTATTGATGAGATTAGTGTGAAATTTGATTGAGTATTTCAAAAGTTATTCATTTGGACGTCAATTCAGACGTCAATTCTCAACCGTTTTCTATGTAATTTTGCAGGCAACATCGACTGCTATTACAGCAAGTTCCCTGTAAGTTTGACAAAGTTTGATTAAGTACTTCAAAAGTTATTAATGAGATTAGTGTGAAATTTGATTGAGTATTTCAAAAGTTATTCATTTGGACGTCAATTCAGATGTCAATTCTCAACCGTTTTCCATGTTATTTTGCAGGAACCATCGCCTGTTATTACGGCAACTTCGCTATTAATTTGGCGAAGTTTGATTGAGTACTTTAAAAGTTATCCATTTAGACGTCAATTCAGACGTCAATTCTCAACCGTTTTCCATGTGATTTTGCAGGCACCATCGCCTGGTATTACGGCAACTTCGCTATTAATTTGGCGAAGTTTGATTAAGTACTTTAAAAGTTATTCATTTAGACGTCAATTCAGACGTCAATTCTCAACCGTTTTCCATGTAATTTTGCAGGCAACATCGACTGCTATTACGGCAAGTTCCCTGTAAGTTTGAAAAAGTTTGATTAAGTACTTCAAAAGTTATTAATGAGATTAGTGTGAAATTTGATTGAGTATTTCAAAAGTTATTCATTTGGACGTCAATTCAGACGTCAATTCTCAACCGTTTTCCATGTAATTTTGAAGGCAACATCGACTACTATTACGGCAAGTTCCCTGTAAGTTTGACAAAGTTTGATTAAGTACTTCAAAAGTTATTAATGAGATTAGTGTGAAATTTGATTGAATATTTCAAAAGTTATTCATTTGGACGTCAATTTAGACGTCAATTCTTAACCGTTTTCCATGTGATTTTGCAGGCACCATCGCCTGGTATTACGGCAACTTCGCTATTAATGTGGCGAAGTTTGATTGAGTACTTAAAAAGTTATTCATTTAGAAGTCAATTCAGACGTCAATTCTCAACCGTTTTCCATGTAATTTTGCAGGCAACATCGACTACTATTACGGCAAGTTTCCTGTAAGTTTGACAAAGTTTGATTAAGTACTTCAAAAGTTATTAATGAGATTAGTGTGAAATTTGATTGAGTATTTCAAAAGTTATTCATTTGGACGTCAATTCAGACGTCAATTCTCAACTGTTTTCCATGTAATTTTGCAGGCAACATCGACTACTATTACGGCAAGTTCCCTGTACGTTTGACAAAGTTTGATTAAGTACTTCAAAAGTTATTAATGAGATTAGTGTAAAATTTGATTGAATATTTCAGAAGTTATTCATTTGGACGTCAATTCAGACGTCAATTCTTAACCGTTTTCCATGTGATTTTGCAGGCACCATCGCCTGGTATTACGGCAACTTCGCTATTAATTTGGCGAAGTTTGATTAAGTACTTTAAAAGTTATTCATTTAGACGTCAATTCAGACTTCAATTCTCAACTGTTTTCCATGTAATTTTGCAGGCAACATCGACTACTATTACGGCAAGTTTCCTGTAAGTTTGACAAAGTTTGATTAAGTACTTCAAAAGTTATTAATGAGATTAGTGTGAAATTTGATTGAGTATTTCAAAAGTTATTCATTTGGACGTCATTTCAAACGTCAATTCTCAAAAGTTTTCCATGTAATTTTGCAGGCAACATCGACTGCTATTACGGCAAGTTCCCTGTACGTTTGACAAAGTTTGATTACGTACTTCAAAAGTTATTAATGAGATTAGTGTGAAATTTGATTGAGTATTTCAAAAGTTATTCATTTGGACGTCAATTCAGACGTCAATTCTCAACCGTTTTCCATGTGATTTTGCAGGAGCCATCGCCAGGTACTACGGCAACTTCGCTATTAATTTGGCGAAGTTTGATTGAGTACTTTAAAAGTTATTTTTTAGACGTCAACTCAGACGTCAATTTTCAACCGTTTTCCATGTGATTTTGCAGGCACCATCGCCTGGTATTACGGCAACTTCGCTATTAATTTGGCGAAGTTTGATTAAGTACTTTAAAAGTTATTCATTTGGACGTCAATTCAGACTTCAATTCTCAAACGTTTTCCATGTGATTTCGCAGGCACCATCGCCTGGTATTACGGCAACTTCGCTATTAATTTGGCGAAGTTTGATTAAGTACTTTAAAAGTTATTCATTTAGACGTCAATTCAGACGTCAATTCTCAACCGTTTTCCATGTAATTTTGCAGGCAACATCGACTGCTATTACGGCAAGTTCTCTGTGAATTTGACGAAGTTTGATTAAGTACTTTGAAAGTTCTTAATGAGATTAGTGTGCAATTTGATTGAGTATTTCAAAAGTTATTCATTTAGACGTCAATTCAAACGTCAATTCTCAACCATTTACCATGTAATTATGCAGGCGCCATCGGCTGGTATTAAGCCAACTTCCCTGTAAATTTGGCGAAGTTTGATTGAGTACTTCAAAAGTTATTAATGGGATTAGTGTCAAATTTGATTGAGTATTTTTCAAAAACTTTTCATTTAGACGGCAATTCAGACGTCAATTCTCAACCGTTTACCATGTAATTTTGCAGGCACTATCGGCGGGTATAAGGGCAACTTCCCTGTAAATGTGGCGAAGTTTGATTGAGCACTTTAAAAGGTATTAATGAGATTAGTGTAAAATTTGATTGAGTATTTTTCAAAAACTTTTCATTTAGACGGCAATTCAGACGTCAACTCTCAACCGCTTACCATGTAATTTTGCAGGCACCATCTGCTGGTATTGAGGCAACTTCCCTGGAAATTTGGCGAAGTTTGATTGAGCACTTCAAAAGTTATTGATGAGATTAGTGTGACATTTGATTGAGTATTTCAAAAGTTATTCATTTGGACGTCAATTCAGACGTCAATTCTCAACCGTTATCTATGTAATTTTGCAGGCACCATCGGCTAGTGTTAAGGCAACTTCCCTGTAAATTTGGCGAAGTTTTGATTGAGCACTTCAAAACTTATTAATGAGATTAGTGTGAAATTTAATAGAGTATTTCAAAAGTTAGTTATTTAAACGACAATTTAGACGTCAATTTTCAACCGTTTACCATGTAATTTTGCAGGCACCATCGGCTGGTGTAAGGGCAACTTCCCTGTGAATTTGGTGAAGTTTGATTGAGTACATCAAAAGTTATTAATGAGATTAGTGTGAAGTTTAATTGAGTATTTTTTAAAAACTATTCATTTAGACGTCACTTCTCAACCGTTTACCATGTAATTAAGCAGGCGTCATTGGCTGGTATTGAGGCAACTGCCCTGTGAATTTGGCGAAGTTTCATTGAGTACTTCAAAAGTTATTGATGAGATTAGTGTGAAATTTGATTGAGTTTTTCGAAAGTTATTCACTTAGACGTCAATTCAGACGTCAATTCTCAACCGTTTACCATGTAATTATGCAGGCGCCATCGGCTGGTATTAAGCCAACTTCCCTGTAAATTTGGCGAAGTTTGATTGAGCACTTCAAAAGTTATTAATGAGATTAGTGTGAAGTTTAATTGAGTATTTTTTTAAAACTATTCATTTAGACGGCAATTCCGACGTCAACTCTCAACCGTTTACCATGTAATTTTGCAGGCACCATCTGCTGGTATTGAGGCAACTTCCCTGGAAATTTGGCGAAGTTTGATTGAGTACTTCAAAAGTTATTAATGAGATTAGTGTGAAATTTGATTGAGTATTTCAAAAGTTATTTATTTAAACTTCAATTCAGACGTCAATTCTCAACCGTTTACCATGTAATTTTGCAGGTACCATCGGCTGGTATTACGGCAATTGCGCTATTAATTTGGCGAAGTTTGTTTGAGTACTTTAAAAATTATTCATTTAGACGTCAATTCAGATGTCAATTTTCAACAGTTTTCCATGTAATTTTGCAGGCACCATCGTCTGGTATTACGGCAACTTCGCAATTAATTTGGCGAAGTTTGTTTGAGAACTTTAAAAGTTATTCATTTAGACGTCAATTCAGACGTCAATTCTCAACCGTTTTCCATGTAATTTTGCAGGCACCATCGACTTGTACTACGGCAAGTACCCTGTAAGTTTGACAAAGTTTGATTATGTAGTTCAAACGTTAATCATGAGATTACTGTGAAATTTGATTGAGTATTTTTAAAAGTTATTCATTTGGACGTCAATTCAGACGTCAATGCGCAACCGTTTACCATGTTATTTTGCAGGCATTATCGACTGGTATTACGGCAAGTTCCCTGTAAATTTGACAAAGTTTGATTTAGTACTTCAAAAGTTATTAATGAGATTAGTGTGTAATTTGATTGAGTATTTTAAAAAAAAAATTCATTTAGTCGTCAATTCAGACGTCAATTCTCAACCGTTTACCATGTAATTTTGCAGGCACTATCGGCTGGTATTACGGCAAGTTCCCTGTAATTTTGACAAAGTTTGATTTAGTACTTCAAAAGTTATCAATGAGATTAGTTTGAAATTTGATTGTGTATTTTAAAAGTTATTTATTTAGACGTCAATTCAGACGTCAATTCTTAACCGTTTTCCATGTATTTTTGCGGGCACCATCGGCTGGCATTACGGCAAGTTCTCTGTAAAATTGAGGAAGTTTGATTAAGTACTTTGAAAGTTATTAATGAGATTAGTGTGAAATTTGATTAAGTATTATAAAAGTTATTCATTTAGACGTCAATTCAGACGTCAATTCTCAACCGTTTTCCATGTAATTTTGCAGGCACCATCGGCTGGTATTGCGGCAACTGGGCTATTAATTTGGCGAAGTTTGTTTGAGTATTTTAAAAGTTATTTATTTAAACGTCAATTCAGAATTCAATTCTCAACCGTTTTCCATGTGATTTTGCAGGCACCATCGCCTGGTATTGCGGCAACTGGGCTATTAATTTGGCGAAGTTTGTTTGAGTATTTTAAAAGTTATTCATTTAGACGTCAATTCAGACGTCAATTCTCAACCGTTTTCCATGTAATTTTGCAGGCACCATCGCCTGGTATTACGGCAACTTTGCTATTAATTTGGCGAAGTTTGATTAAGTACTTTAAAAGTTATTCATTTAGACGTCAATTCAGACGCTAATTCTCAACCGTTTTCAATGTAATTTTGCAGGAAACATCGACTGCTATTACGGCAAGTTCCCTGTAAATTTGACAAAGTTTGATTTAGTACTTCAAAAGTTATTAATGAGATTAGTGTGTAATTTGATTGAGTATTTAAAAAAAAAAAATCATTTAGTCGTCAATTCAGACGTCAATTCTCAACCGTTTACCATGTAATTTTGCAGGCACTATCGGCTGGTATTACGGCAAGTTCCCTGTAATTTTGACAAAGTTTGATTTAATACTTCAAAAGTTATCAATGAGATTATTTTGAAATTTGATTGTGTATTTTAAAAGTTATTTATTTAGACGTCAATTCAGACGTCAATTCTTAACCGTTTTCCATGTATTTTTGCGGGCACCATCGGCTGGCATTACGGCAAGTTCTCTGTAAAATTGAGGAAGTTTGATTAAGTACTTTGAAAGTTATTAATGAGATTAGTGTGACATTTGATCAAGTATTATAAAAGTTATTCATTTAGACGTCAATTCAGACGTCAATTCTCAACCGTTTTCCATGTAATTTTGCAGGCACCATCGGCTGGTATTGCGGCAACTGGGCTATTAATTTGGCGAAGTTTGTTTGAGTATTTTAAAAGTTATTTATTTAGACGTCAATTCAGACGTCAATTCCCAACCGTTTTCCATGTATTTTTGCAGGCACCATCGGCTGGCATTACGGCAAGTTCTCTATAAAATTGACGAAGTTTGATTGAGTACTTTGAGAGAGTTATTAGTGAGACTAGTGTCAAATTTGATTGATTATATATAAAAGTTATTCATTTAGACGTCAATTCAGACGTCAATTCTCAACCGTTTTCCATGTGATTTTGCAGGCACCATCGCCTGGTATTACGGCAACTTCGCTATTAATTTGGCGAAGATTGATTAAGTACTTTAAAAGTTATTCATTTAGACGTCAATTCAGACGTCAATTCTCAACCGTTTTCCATGTGATTTTGCAGGTAGCGTCGACTGCTATTACGGCAAGTTCCCAGTAAGTTTGACAGAGTTTGATTAAGTACTTCAAAGTTATTAATGAGATTAGTGTGAAATTTGATTGAGTATTTCAAAAGTTATTCATTTGGACGTCAATTCAGACGTCAATTTTAAACCGTTTTCCATGTAATTTTGCAGGCAACATCGACTACTATTACGGCAAGTTCCCTGTAAGTTTGACAAAGTTTGATTAAGTACTTCAAAAGTTATTAATGAGATTAGTGTGAAATTTGATTGAATATTTCAAAAGTTATTCATTTGGACGTCAATTCAGACGTCAATTCTCAACCGTTTTCTATGTGATTTTGCAGGCACCATTGCCTGGTATTACGGCAACTTCGCTATTAATTTGGCAAAGTTTGATTGAGTACTTAAAAAGTTTTTTTTTTAGACGTCAATTCAGACGTCAATTCTCAACCGTTTTCCATGTAATTTTGCAGGCAACATCGACTACTATTACGGCAAGTTCCCTGTAAGTTTGACAAAGTTTGATTAAGTACTTCAAAAGTTATTAATGAGATTAGTGTGAAATTTGATTGGGTATTTTAAAAGTTATTCATTTGGACGTCAATTCTGACGTCAATTCTCAACCGTTTTCCATGTAATTTTTTTCAGGCAACATCGACTGCTATTACGGCAAGTTCCCTGTATGTTTGACAGAGTTTGATTAAGTACTTCAAAAGTTATTGGTGAGATTAGTGTGAAATTTGATTGAGTATTTCAAAAGTTATTCATTTGGACGTCAATTAAGACGTCAATTCTCAACCGTTTTCCATGTAATTTTGCATGCAACATCGACTGCTATTACAGCAAGTTCCCTATAAGTTTGACAAAGTTTGATTAGTACTTCAATAGTTATTAATGAGATTAGTGTGAAATTTGAGTAAGTATTTCAAAAGTTATTCATTTGGACGTCAATTCAGACGTCAATTCTCAACCGTTTTCCATGTAATTTTGCAGGCAACATCAGCTGCTACTACGACAAGCTCCCTGTAAGTTTGACAAAGTTTGATTAAGTACTTCAAAAGTTATTAATGAGATTAGTGTGAAAATTCATTGAGTATTTCGAAAGGTATTCATTTGGACGTCAATTCAGACGTCAATTCTCAACCGTTTTCCATGTAATTTTGCAGGCACCATCGCCTGGTATTACGGCAACTTCGCTATTAATTTGGCGAAGTTTGATTAAGTACTTTAAAAGTTAATAATTTAGACGTCAATTCAGACTTCAATTCTCAACCGTTTTCCATGTGATTTTGCAGGCACCATCGCCTGGTATTGCGGCAACTTCGATATTAATTTGGCGAAGTTTGATTAAGTACTTTGAAAGTTATTCATTTAGACGTCAATTCAGACGGCAATTCTCAACCGTTTTCCATGTAATTTTGCAGGCAACATCGACTGCTATTACGGCAAGTTCCCTGTAAGTTTGACAAAGTTTGATTAAGTACTTCAAAAGTTAATAATGAGATTAGTGTGAAATTTGATTGAGTATTTCAAAAGTTATTCATTTGGACGTCATTTCAAACGTCAATTCTCAAAAGTTTTCCATGTAATTTTGCAGGCAACATCGACTGCTATTACGGCAAGTTCCCTGTAAGTTTGACAAAGTTTGATTGAGTATGTCAAAAGTTATTAATAAGATTAGTGTGAAATTTGATAGAGTATTTCAAAAGTTATTCATTTGGACGTCAATTCAGACGTCAATTCTCAACCGTTTTCCATGTAATTTTGCAGGCAACATCGACTGCTATTCCGGCAAGTTCCCTGTAAGTTTGAAAAAGTGTGATTAAGTACTTCAAAAGTTATTAATGAGATTAGTGTGAAATTTCATTGAGTATTTCAAAACGTATTCATTTGGACGTCAATTCTCAACCGTTTTCCATGTAATTTTGCAGGCACCATCGCCTGGTATTACGGCAACTTCGCAATTAATTTGGCGAACTTTGATTAAGTACTTTAAAAGTTATTCATTTAGACGTCAATTCAGACGTCAATTCTCAACCGTTTTCCATGTAATTTTTTAGGCAACATCGACTGCTATTACGGTAAGTTCCCTGTAAGTTTGACGAAGTTTGATTAAGTATTTCAAAAGTTATTCATTTAGACGTCAATTCAGACGTCAATTCTCAACCGTTTTCCATGTAATTTTGCAGGCAACATCGACTGCTATTACGGCAAGTTCCCTGTAAGTTTGACAGAGTTTGATTAAGTACTTCAAAAGTTATTGATGAGATTAGTGTGAAATTTGATTGAGTATTTCAAAAGTTATTCATTTGGACGTCAATTCAGACGTCAATTCTCAACCGTTTTCTATGTAATTTTGCAGGCAACATCGACTGCTATTACAGCAAGTTCCCTGTAAGTTTGACAAAGTTTGATTAAGTACTTCAAAAGTTATTAATGAGATTAGTGTGAAATTTGATTGAGTATTTCAAAAGTTATTTATTTGGACGTCAATTCAGATGTCAATTCTCAACCGTTTTCCATGTTATTTTGCAGGAACCATCGCCTGTTATTACGGCAACTTCGCTAATAATTTGGCGAAGTTTGATTGAGTACTTTAAAAGTTATCCATTTAGACGTCAATTCAGACGTCAATTCTCAACCGTTTTCCATGTGATTTTGCAGGCACCATCGCCTGGTATTACGGCAACTTCGCTATTAATTTGGCGAAGTTTGATTAAGTACTTTAAAAGTTATTCATTTAGACGTCAATTCAGACGTCAATTCTCAACCGTTTTCCATGTAATTTTTTAGGCAACATCGACTGCTATTACGGCAAGTTCCCTGTAAGTTTGAAAAAGTTTGATTAAGTACTTCAAAAGTTATTAATGAGATTAGTGTGAAATTTGATTGAGTATTTCAAAAGTTATTCATTTGGACGTCAATTCAGACGTCAATTCTTAACCGTTTTCCATGTGATTTTGCAGGCACCATCGCCTGGTATTACGGCAACTTCGCTATTAATGTGGCGAAGTTTGATTGAGTACTTAAAAAGTTATTCATTTAGAAGTCAATTCAGACGTCAATTCTCAACCGTTTTCCATGTAATTTTGCAGGCAACATCGACTACTATTACGGCAAGTTTCCTGTAAGTTTGACAAAGTTTGATTAAGTACTTCAAAAGTTATTAATGAGATTAGTGTGAAATTTGATTGAGTATTTCAAAAGTTATTCATTTGGACGTCAATTCAGACGTCAATTCTCAACTGTTTTCCATGTAATTTTGCAGGCAACATCGACTACTATTACGGCAAGTTCCCTGTACGTTTGACAAAGTTTGATTAAGTACTTCAAAAGTTATTAATGAGATTAGTGTAAAATTTGATTGAATATTTCAGAAGTTATTCATTTGGACGTCAATTCAGACGTCAATTCTTAACCGTTTTCCATGTGATTTTGCAGGCACCATCGCCTGGTATTACGGCAACTTCGCTATTAATTTGGCGAAGTTTGATTAAGTACTTTAAAAGTTATTCATTTAGACGTCAATTCAGACTTCAATTCTCAACTGTTTTCCATGTAATTTTGCAGGCAACATCGACTACTATTACGGCAAGTTTCCTGTAAGTTTGACAAAGTTTGATTAAGTACTTCAAAAGTTATTAATGAGATTAGTGTGAAATTTGATTGAGTATTTCAAAAGTTATTCATTTGGACGTCATTTCAAACGTCAATTCTCAAAAGTTTTCCATGTAATTTTGCAGGCAACATCGACTGCTATTACGGCAAGTTCCCTGTACGTTTGACAAAGTTTGATTACGTACTTCAAAAGTTATTAATGAGATTAGTGTGAAATTTGATTGAGTATTTCAAAAGTTATTCATTTGGACGTCAATTCAGACGTCAATTCTCAACCGTTTTCCATGTGATTTTGCAGGAGCCATCGCCAGGTACTACGGCAACTTCGCTATTAATTTGGCGAAGTTTGATTGAGTACTTTAAAAGTTATTTTTTAGACGTCAACTCAGACGTCAATTTTCAACCGTTTTCCATGTGATTTTGCAGGCACCATCGCCTGGTATTACGGCAACTTCGCTATTAATTTGGCGAAGTTTGATTAAGTACTTTAAAAGTTATTCATTTGGACGTCAATTCAGACTTCAATTCTCAACCGTTTTCCATGTGATTTCGCAGGCACCATCGCCTGGTATTACGGCAACTTCGCTATTAATTTGGCGAAGTTTGATTAAGTACTTTAAAAGTTATTCATTTAGACGTCAATTCAGACGTCAATTCTCAACCGTTTTCCATGTAATTTTGCAGGCAACATCGACTGCTATTACGGCAAGTTCTCTGTGAATTTGACGAAGTTTGATTAAGTACTTTGAAAGTTCTTAATGAGATTAGTGTGCAATTTGATTGAGTATTTCAAAAGTTATTCATTTAGACGTCAATTCAAACGTCAATTCTCAACCATTTACCATGTAATTATGCAGGCGCCATCGGCTGGTATTAAGCCAACTTCCCTGTAAATTTGGCGAAGTTTGATTGAGTACTTCAAAAGTTATTAATGGGATTAGTGTCAAATTTGATTGAGTATTTTTCAAAAACTTTTCATTTAGACGGCAATTCAGACGTCAATTCTCAACCGTTTACCATGTAATTTTGCAGGCACTATCGGCGGGTATAAGGGCAACTTCCCTGTAAATGTGGCGAAGTTTGATTGAGCACTTTAAAAGGTATTAATGAGATTAGTGTAAAATTTGATTGAGTATTTTTCAAAAACTTTTCATTTAGACGGCAATTCAGACGTCAATTCTCAACCGTTTTCCATGTAATTTTGCAGGCACCATCGCCTGGTATTACGGCAACTTCGCTATTAATTTGGCGAAGTTTGATTAAGTACTTTAAAAGTTAATTATTTAGACGTCAATTCAGACTTCAATTCTCAACCGTTTTCCATGTGATTTTGCAGGCACCATCGCCTGGTATTGCGGCAACTTCGATATTAATTTGGCGAAGTTTGATTAAGTACTTTGAAAGTTATTCATTTAGACGTCAATTCAGACGGCAATTCTCAACCGTTTTCCATGTAATTTTGCAGGCAACATCGACTGCTATTACGGCAAGTTCCCTGTAAGTTTGACAAAGTTTGATTAAGTACTTCAAAAGTTAATAATGAGATTAGTGTGAAATTTGATTGAGTATTTCAAAAGTTATTCATTTGGACGTCATTTCAAACGTCAATTCTCAAAAGTTTTCCATGTAATTTTGCAGGCAACATCGACTGCTATTACGGCAAGTTCCCTGTAAGTTTGACACAGTTTGACTAAGTACTTCAAAAGTTATTAATGAGATTAGTGTGAAATTTGATTGAGTATTTCAAAAGTTATTCATTTGGACGTCAATTCAGACGTCAATTCTCAACCGTTTTCCATGTAATTTTGCAGGCAACATCGACTGCTATTACGGCAAGTTCCCTGTAAGTTTGACAAAGTTTGATTGAGTATGTCAAAAGTTATTAATAAGATTAGTGTGAAATTTGATAGAGTATTTCAAAAGTTATTCATTTGGACGTCAATTCAGACGTCAATTCTCAACCGTTTTCCATGTAATTTTGCAGGCAACATCGACTGCTATTCCGGCAAGTTCCCTGTAAGTTTGAAAAAGTGTGATTAAGTACTTCAAAAGTTATTAATGAGATTAGTGTGAAATTTCATTGAGTATTTCAAAACGTATTCATTTGGACGTCAATTCTCAACCGTTTTCCATGTAATTTTGCAGGCACCATCGCCTGGTATTACGGCAACTTCGCAATTAATTTGGCGAACTTTGATTAAGTACTTTAAAAGTTATTCATTTAGACGTCAATTCAGACGTCAATTCTCAACCGTTTTCCATGTAATTTTTTAGGCAACATCGACTGCTATTACGGTAAGTTCCCTGTAAGTTTGACGAAGTTTGATTAAGTATTTCAAAAGTTATTCATTTAGACGTCAATTCAGACGTCAATTCTCAACCGTTTTCCATGTAATTTTGCAGGCAACATCGACTGCTATTACGGCAAGTTCCCTGTAAGTTTGACAGAGTTTGATTAAGTACTTCAAAAGTTATTGATGAGATTAGTGTGAAATTTGATTGAGTATTTCAAAAGTTATTCATTTGGACGTCAATTCAGACGTCAATTCTCAACCGTTTTCTATGTAATTTTGCAGGCAACATCGACTGCTATTACAGCAAGTTCCCTGTAAGTTTGACAAAGTTTGATTAAGTACTTCAAAAGTTATTAATGAGATTAGTGTGAAATTTGATTGAGTATTTCAAAAGTTATTTATTTGGACGTCAATTCAGATGTCAATTCTCAACCGTTTTCCATGTTATTTTGCAGGAACCATCGCCTGTTATTACGGCAACTTCGCTAATAATTTGGCGAAGTTTGATTGAGTACTTTAAAAGTTATCCATTTAGACGTCAATTCAGACGTCAATTCTCAACCGTTTTCCATGTGATTTTGCAGGCACCATCGCCTGGTATTACGGCAACTTCGCTATTAATTTGGCGAAGTTTGATTAAGTACTTTAAAAGTTATTCATTTAGACGTCAATTCAGACGTCAATTCTCAACCGTTTTCCATGTAATTTTTTAGGCATCATCGACTGCTACTACGGCAAGTTCCCTGTAAGTTTGAAAAAGTTTGATTAAGTATTTCAAAAGTTATTAATGAGATTAGTGTGAAATTTGATTGAGTATTTCAAAAGTTATTCATTTGGACGTCAATTCAGACGTCAATTCTTAACCGTTTTCCATTTGATTTTGCAGGCACCATCGCCTGGTATTACGGCAACTTCGCTATTAATGTGGCGAAGTTTGATTGAGTACTTAAAAAGTTATTCATTTAGAAGTCAATTCAGACGTCAATTCTCAACCGTTTTCCATGTAATTTTGCAGGCAACATCGACTACTATTACGGCAAGTTTCCTGTAAGTTTGACAAAGTTTGATTAAGTACTTCAAAAGTTATTAATGAGATTAGTGTGAAATTTGATTGAGTATTTCAAAAGTTATTCATTTGGACGTCAATTCAGACGTCAATTCTCAACTGTTTTCCATGTAATTTTGCAGGCAACATCGACTACTATTACGGCAAGTTCCCTGTACGTTTGACAAAGTTTGATTAAGTACTTCAAAAGTTATTAATGAGATTAGTGTAAAATTTGATTGAATATTTCAGAAGTTATTCATTTGGACGTCAATTCAGACGTCAATTCTTAACCGTTTTCCATGTGATTTTGCAGGCACCATCGCCTGGTATTACGGCAACTTCGCTATTAATTTGGCGAGGTTTGATTAAGTACTTTAAAAGTTATTCATTTAGACGTCAATTCAGACTTCAATTCTCAACTGTTTTCCATGTAATTTTGCAGGCAACATCGACTACTATTACGGCAAGTTTCCTGTAAGTTTGAGAAAGTTTGATTAAGTACTTCAAAAGTTATTAATGAGATTAGTGTGAAATTTGATTGAGTATTTCAAAAGTTATTCATTTGGACGTCATTTCAAACGTCAATTCTCAAAAGTTTTCCATGTAATTTTGCAGGCAACATCGACTGCTATTACGGCAAGTTCCCTGTACGTTTGACAAAGTTTGATTACGTACTTCAAAAGTTATTAATGAGATTAGTGTGAAATTTGATTGAGTATTTCAAAAGTTATTCATTTGGACGTCAATTCAGACGTCAATTCTCAACCGTTTTCCATGTGATTTTGCAGGAGCCATCGCCAGGTACTACGGCAACTTCGCTATTAATTTGGCGAAGTTTGATTGAGTACTTTAAAAGTTATTTTTTAGACGTCAACTCAGACGTCAATTTTCAACCGTTTTCCATGTGATTTTGCAGGCACCATCGCCTGGTATTACGGCAACTTCGCTATTAATTTGGCGAAGTTTGATTAAGTACTTTAAAAGTTATTCATTTGGACGTCAATTCAGACTTCAATTCTCAACCGTTTTCCATGTGATTTCGCAGGCACCATCGCCTGGTATTACGGCAACTTCGCTATTAATTTGGCGAAGTTTGATTAAGTACTTTAAAAGTTATTCATTTAGACGTCAATTCAGACGTCAATTCTCAACCGTTTTCCATGTAATTTTGCAGGCAACATCGACTGCTATTACGGCAAGTTCTCTGTGAATTTGACGAAGTTTGATTAAGTACTTTGAAAGTTCTTAATGAGATTAGTGTGCAATTTGATTGAGTATTTCAAAAGTTATTCATTTAGACGTCAATTCAAACGTCAATTCTCAACCATTTACCATGTAATTATGCAGGCGCCATCGGCTGGTATTAAGCCAACTTCCCTGTAAATTTGGCGAAGTTTGATTGAGTACTTCAAAAGTTATTAATGGGATTAGTGTCAAATTTGATTGAGTATTTTTCAAAAACTTTTCATTTAGACGGCAATTCAGACGTCAATTCTCAACCGTTTACCATGTAATTTTGCAGGCACTATCGGCGGGTATAAGGGCAACTTCCCTGTAAATGTGGCGAAGTTTGATTGAGCACTTTAAAAGGTATTAATGAGATTAGTGTAAAATTTGATTGAGTATTTTTCAAAAACTTTTCATTTAGACGGCAATTCAGACGTCAACTCTCAACCGTTTACCATGTAATTTTGCAGGCACCATCTGCTGGTATTGAGGCAACTTCCCTGGAAATTTGGCGAAGTTTGATTGAGCACTTCAAAAGTTATTGATGAGATTAGTGTGACATTTGATTGAGTATTTCAAAAGTTATTCATTTGGACGTCAATTCAGACGTCAATTCTCAACCGTTATCTATGTAATTTTGCAGGCACCATCGGCTAGTGTTAAGGCAACTTCCCTGTAAATTTGGCGAAGTTTTGATTGAGCACTTCAAAACTTATTAATGAGATTAGTGTGAAATTTAATAGAGTATTTCAAAAGTTAGTTATTTAAACGACAATTTAGACGTCAATTGTCAACCGTTTACCATGTAATTTTGCAGGCACCATCGGCTGGTGTAAGGGCAACTTCCCTGTGAATTTGGTGAAGTTTGATTGAGTACTTCAAAAGTTATTAATGAGATTAGTGTGAAGTTTAATTGAGTATTTTTTAAAAACTATTCATTTAGACGTCACTTCTCAACCGTTTACCATGTAATTAAGCAGGCGTCATTGGCTGGTATTGAGGCAACTGCCCTGTGAATTTGGCGAAGCTTCATTGAGTACTTCAAAAGTTATTGATGAGATTAGTGTGAAATTTGATTGAGTTTTTCGAAAGTTATTCACTTAGACGTCAATTCAGACGTCAATTCTCAACCGTTTACCATGTAATTATGCAGGCGCCATCGGCTGGTATTAAGCCAACTTCCCTGTAAATTTGGCGAAGTTTGATTGAGCACTTCAAAAGTTATTAATGAGATTAGTGTGAAGTTTAATTGAGTATTTTTTTAAAACTATTCATTTAGACGGCAATTCCGACGTCAACTCTCAACCGTTTACCATGTAATTTTGCAGGCACCATCTGCTGGTATTGAGGCAACTTCCCTGGAAATTTGGCGAAGTTTGATTGAGTACTTCAAAAGTTATTAATGAGATTAGTGTGAAATTTGATTGAGTATTTCAAAAGTTATTTATTTAAACTTCAATTCAGACGTCAATTCTCAACCGTTTACCATGTAATTTTGCAGGTACCATCGGCTGGTATTACGGCAATTGCGCTATTAATTTGGCGAAGTTTGTTTGAGTACTTTAAAAATTATTCATTTAGACGTCAATTCAGATGTCAATTTTCAACAGTTTTCCATGTAATTTTGCAGGCACCATCGTCTGGTATTACGGCAACTTCGCAATTAATTTGGCGAAGTTTGTTTGAGAACTTTAAAAGTTATTCATTTAGACGTCAATTCAGACGTCAATTCTCAACCGTTTTCCATGTAATTTTGCAGGCACCATCGACTTGTACTACGGCAAGTACCCTGTAAGTTTGACAAAGTTTCATTAAGTAGTTCAAACGTTAATCATGAGATTACTGTGAAATTTGATTGAGTATTTTTAAAAGTTATTCATTTAGACGTCAATTCAGACGTCAATTCGCAACCGTTTACCATGTTATTTTGCAGGCATTATCGACTGGTATTACGGCAAGTTCCCTGTAAATTTGACAAAGTTTGATTTAGTACTTCAAAAGTTATTAATGAGATTAGTGTGTAATTTGATTGAGTATTTTAAAAAAAAAATTCATTTAGTCGTCAATTCAGACGTCAATTCTCAACCGTTTACCATGTAATTTTGCAGGCACTATCGGCTGGTATTACGGCAAGTTCCCTGTAATTTTGGCAAAGTTTGATTTAGTACTTCAAAAGTTATCAATGAGATTAGTTTGAAATTTGATTGTGTATTTTAAAAGTTATTTATTTAGACGTCAATTCAGACGTCAATTCTTAACCGTTTTCCATGTATTTTTGCAGGCACCATCGGCTGGCATTACGGCAAGTTCTCTGTAAAATTGAGAAAGTTTTATTTAAGTACTTTGAAAGTTATTAATGAGATTAGTGTGAAATTTGATTAAGTATTATAAAAGTTATTCATTTAGACGTCAATTCAGACGTCAATTCTCAACCGTTTTCCATGTAATTTTGCAGGCACCATCGGCTGGTATTGCGGCAACTGGGCTATTAATTTGGCGAAGTTTGTTTGAGTATTTTAAAAGTTATTTATTTAGACGTCAATTCAGATGTCAATTCTTAACCGTTTTCCATGTATTTTTGCGGGCACCATCGGCTGGCATTACGGCAAGTTCTCTGTAAAATTGAGGAAGTTTGATTAAGTACTTTGAAAGTTATTAATGAGATTAGTGTGACATTTGATTAAGTATTATAAAAGTTATTCATTTAGACGTCAATTCAGACGTCAATTCTCAACCGTTTTCCATGTAATTTTGCAGGCACCATCGGCTGGTATTGCGGCAACTGGGCTATTAATTTGGCGAAGTTTGTTTGAGTATTTTAAAAGTTATTTATTTAGACGTCAATTCAGACGTCAATTCCCAACCGTTTTCCATGTATTTTTGCAGGCACCATCGGCTGGCATTACGGCAAGTTCTCTATAAAATTGACGAAGTTTGATTGAGTACTTTGAGAGAGTTATTAGTGAGATTAGTGTCAAATTTGATTGATTATATATAAAAGTTATTCATTTAGACGTCAATTCAGACGTCAATTCTCAGGCTTGTTGCAGGCGCCATTGATTGGTTGTACGGCAAGTTCCCTGTAAATTTGACGAAGTTTGATTGAGTACGCCAAGAGTTATTAATGAGATTAGTGTGAAATTTGATTGAGTATTTATACAAGTTGTTCATTTAGACGTCAAATTCAGACGTCAATTCTCAACCGTTTACCATGTAATTTTGCAGGCGCCATCGGCTGATATTAAGGCAACTTCCCTGTAAATTAGGCGAAGTTTGATTTAGTACTTCAAAAGTTATTAATGAGATTAATGTCAAATTTTATTGATTATTTTAAAAGTTATTAATTTAGACGTCAATTCAGACGTCAATTCTCAACCGTTTACCATGTAATTTTGCAGGCACCATCGGCTGGTATTAAGGAAACTTCCCTGTAAATTTGGCGAAGTTTGATTACGTACTTCAAACGTTATTAATGAGATTAGTGTAAAATTTGATTGAGTATTTCAAAAGTTATTCATTTAGACGTCAATTCAGACGTCAATTCTTAACCGTTTTCATAGTAATTTTGCAGGCACCATTGATTGGTATTACGGCAAGTTCCCTGTGAATTTGACGAAGTTTAATTAAGTACTTAAAAAGTTAATAATGAGATTAGTGTGAAATTTGATTGAGTATATATAAAAGTTATCCATTTAGACGTCAATTCAGACGTCAATTCTCAACCGTTTTCCATGTAATTTTGCAGGCACTATCGACTTGTATTACGGCAAGTTCCCTGTAAATTTGACAAAGTTTGATTCAGTACTTCAAAAGTTAATAATTAGATTAGTGTGTAATTTGATTGAGTATTTAAAAAAAAATATTCATTTAGTGGTTAATTCAGACGTCATTTCTCAACCGTTTACCATGTAATTTCGCAGGCACCAACGGCTGGTATTCAGGCAGCTTCCCTGTAAATTTGGCGAAGTTTGATTGAGTACTTCAAAAGTTATTAATAAGATTGGTGTAAAATTTGATTGAGTATATTAAAAGTTACTCATTTAGACGTCAATTTAGACGTCAATTCTCAAATGTTTTCAATGTAATTTTGCAGGCACCATCAGCTGGTATTTCGGCAACTTCGCTATTAATTTGGCAAAGTTTGTTTGAGAACTTTAAAAGTTATTCATTTAGACGTCAATTCAGACGTCAATTCTCAACCGTTTCCCATGTCATTTTGCAGGCACCATCGACTGGTACTACGGCAAGTTCCCTGTAAGTTTGACAAAGTTTGATTAAGTACTTCAAAAGTTATTAATGAGAATACTTTGAAATTTGATTGAGTATTTTTAAAAGTTATTCATTTAGACGTCAATTCAGACGTCAATTCTCAACCGTTTATCATGTAATTTTGCAGGCATCCAACGGCTGGTATTAAGGCAACTTCCCTGTAAATTTGGCGAAGTTTGATTGAGTACTTTAAAAGTTATTAATGAGATTAGCGTAAAATTTGATTAAGTATTTCAAAAGTTATTCATTTAGACGTCAATTCAGACGTCATTTCTCAACCGTTTTCCATGTAATTTTGCAGGTACCATCGGCTGGTATTCCGGCAACTTCGCTATTAATTTGGCGAAGTTTGTTTGAGTACTTTAAAAGTTATTCATTTAGACGTCAATTCAGACGTCAATTCTCAACCGTTTTCCATGTAATTTTGCAGGCACCATCGACTGGTATTACGGCAACTTCGCTTTAAATTTGGCTAAGTTTGTTCAAGAACTTCAAAAGTTATTCATTTAGATTTCAATTCAGACGTCAATTCTGTGAAATTTGATTGAGAATTTTTAAATGTTATTCATTTACACGTCAATTCAGACGTCAATTCTCAACCGTTTACCATGTAATTTTGCAGGCACTATCGACTGGTACTACGGCAAGTTCCCTGTAAATTTGACAAAGTTTGATTTAGTACTTCAAAAGTTATTAATGAGATTAGTGTGAAATTTGATTGAGTATTTTTAAAAGTTATTCATTTAGACGTCGAGTCAGACGTCAATTCTCAACCGTTTACCATGAAATTTTACAGGCACCATCGACTGGTATTACAGCAAGTGCCCTGTAAATTTGACAAAGTTTGATTTAGTACTTCAAAAGTTAATAATGAGATAAGTGTGTAATTTGATTGAGTATTTAAAAAAAATATTTATTTAGTCGTTAATTCAGACGTCAATTCTCAACCGTTTACCATGTAATTTCGCAGGCACCAACGGCTGGTATTACGGCAACTTCCCTGTGAATTTGGCGAAGTTTGATTAAGTACTTCAAAAGTTATTAATGAGATTAGTGTAAAATTTGATTGAGTATTTCAAAGGTTATTCATTTAGACGTCAATTCAGACGTTAATTCTCAACCGTTTTCCATGTAATTTTCAGGCACCATTGATTGGTATTACGGCAAGCTCCCTGTAAATCTGACGAAGTTTGATTAAGTACTTCAAAAGTTATTAATAAGATTAGTGTGAAATTTGATTGAGAATTTTCAAAAGGTATTCATTTAGACGTCAATTCAGACGTCAATTCTCAACCGTTTACCATGTAATTTTGCAGGCACTATCGACTGCTTTTACGGCAAGTTCCCTGTAAATTTGACAAAGTTTGATTTAGTACTTCAAAAGTTATTAATGAGATTAGTTTGTAATTTGATTGAGTATTTAAAAAAAATATTCATTTAGTCGTCAATTCAGACGTCAATTCTCAACCATTTACCATGTAATTTTACAGACACCATCGGCTTGTATTCAGGCAACTTCCCTGTAAATTTGGCGAAGTTTGATTAAGTACTTCAAAAGTTATTAATGAGATTAGTGTAAAATTTGATTGAGTATTTCAAAGGTTATTCATTTAGACGTCAATTCAGACGTTAATTCTCAACCGTTTTCCATATTATTTAGCAGGCACCATCGGCTGGTAATACGGCAACTCCGCTATTAATTTGGCGAAGTTTGTTTGAGTACTTTAAAAGTTATTCATTTAGACGTCAATTCAGACGTCAATTCTCAACCGTTTTCCATGTAATTTTACAGGCACCATCGGCTGGTATTAACGCAACTTTCCTGTAAATTTGGCGGAGTTTGATTGAGTACTTCAAAAGTTATTAATGAGATTAGTGTAAAATTTGATTCAGTATTACAAAAGTTATTCATTTAGACGTCAATTCAGACGTCAATTCTCAACCGTTTTCCATGTGATTTTGTAGGCACCATCGGCTGGTATTTGTTTTAGAACTTTAAAAGTTATTTATTTAGACGTCAATTCAGACGTCAATTCTCAACCGTTTTCCATGTAATTTAGCAGGCACCATCGACTGGTATTACGACAACTTCGCTATTAATTTGGCGAAGTTTGTTTCAGAACTTTAAAAGTTATTCATTTAGACGTCAATTCAGACGTCAATTCTTAACCGGTTTCCATGTAATTTTGCAGGCACTATCGGCTGTTATTACGGCAACTTCGCTATAATTTGGCGAAGTTTGTTTGAGTACTTTAAAAGTTATTCATTTAGAAGTCAATTCAGACGTCAATTCTCAACCGTTTGCCATGTAATTTTGCAGGCACTATCGGCTGTTATTACGGCAACTTCCCGATAAATTTGACAAATTTTGATTTATTACTTCAAAAGTTATTAATGAGATTAGTGTGAAATTTGATTGAGTATTTTCAAAAGTTATTCATTTAGACGTCAAGTCAGACGTCAATTCTCAACCGTTTACCATGTAATTTTACAGGCACCATCGACTGGTATTACGGCAAGTGCCCTGTAAATTTGACAAAGTTTGATTTGTTACTTCAAAAGTTATTAATGACAGACAGACAGACAGATATTTTATTGACAGAAAGAAAGTCAATCCAGACTTATTTGTCATAGAACTAGAGATATGTACATGTATATACAACATTGTTAATTTGTTAAAATCATATGACAATATACATAGTATGACATACATAACTAAAATCATGTTAACTGGCATTGCCATAAGAAACACTGGGTATGTACTTTAAATAAGATTGAAAGGCATTGCCAGGGTAACATAAGATCTATCATTTTGTTTCCCGCACCAAAACCAGAGATAAAATAGCTACCATGTATGACATGCTAATTATATATATAGTAGCAAAAAAGACACTCTGGAAAGCGTAGAAACCTAGAATATATACAAGTGCATAGTTATGCTACAGTAATTTGAGAATGTATTAGGACAATGTTAAAAATTACACGATATTTTTAAAAATCAAATATTATATCATGCAAGTACAACCAATGTGACAATCTGCGACACAGGTAGCTCCGAGCCATGTGACCATGCAGAACCATCCTTATTATCGAGTGTTGGAGACTTAGTGATGTCGAAGAAAAACATTCCCGACCTCATAGAGAAAATCAGTTGACTTAGCAACTCTGAAATCCTCCATAAGGCCCCACCTCGTCTGATAACAAAGGCGACGGAAACGTCCCTAACCGGCCCTAAAAAGCCAAATAATAAGATCCGAGAGCAACAGCCGTCCTGATATGTGGTAATACCCAAGTCAGATCATGAAGGCATGATAATATGGATAATATAGCGACAGGTGACTTGTGATTGTTCTACATAAAAATGTAACGTTAAAACGATAATAATGATAATAATTAATCATGCTAGTCAGGACACACATACAAAATATTTCAGCTTGAAGATGAATTAACATTTATCATACTCAATATTTTTAACCCTTAATTTGTTTAAAACAACCATAGATAAATTTTGCTAGCGACTTCACCACTGTTATGTCTCTAGATGTCATAATTCGTAGAAAAATATCATTTGTTGGTTGCATATTGATAATTCCGGCTATAGAATTAAGCAAGATTTCGCGTTCATTGTTCATGGCATTACAGTGGAGAAGAAGGTGTATTTCGTCGCTAATTTCGTTTGATTCACACCTTGTACATATTCGTTGGTTTATTAGAGTTATTGGATTATTGAATCGTCCTCTCTCTATTTTTAAATCATGTGAGCTCATTCGATATCTCGCCATTGCTGTTATGAGGTGGTTCCCCTTTATGTTTAAGATGTATGGTTCCACACACAAATATTTTTTTCACTAATGAATATGTGCGCAGCTTACTTGAACTCTCAATATCTTGTCTCCACCGCTTTAATATCATTTGGGGGTGATTTAACTAGCTTCATTATATTATTCATGTGATCGTAGTCAAAATAGTCACCATGAGGAGGGTAGACTTGTTCTAAAAAATATTTCACAAATTGTGACAGGGTAGGAACTTTGGTCGAATTTCTAGGTTTTAAAGATTTCCAAAATTTCCAGTAGGAATTTGGATCTTCTGTTCTCATATTTTCAAGCTGACTAAGTTTGACTTCTTGGTAATGTCTTTTCTTTTTCTGGATTAATTGTTTATATTGGCGTAACATTATATTATATTCACTTTGACGTGTGTTAAACTTCTTATCTTTAGCAATATTATTTAAAACTTGTTTTAGAGATTTACATTCTTTATCATACCAAGGGTTTGAAGGAAAGTTATTTTTTATGTTTTTCCTACACTTTGATTGATGCTGCTTCTTTAGAAATAACGGGGATAATGCATTTTCTAGCATACCATTGAAAATATCACATAGATTATCACTACTACAACCTTCAGCTGCGGCACACAGCATTTCTTCAAACGCAATACATGTCTGTTCATTTCGAAGAGATGCTTGGTACTCTATCTTTTTTTCATCTTGCCATATATAAACATCGGAACATGGTGATGAGTCATTAATATGTATGTTCATTTCTGCAGAGCTTAACTCTTTCAATTTTAAATTGAGAATATGGAATTTTATAGGACAATGATCCGATTCTACTAATTTCGGTAGAACTTTAAATTTACTGATCATATAATCTTCTCTTAGTAGCATATAATCAATAGTACTTGCTCCCATGGGCGACTAGTATGTATAGCGGCCGATACCTTTATCATCAAACATTCGACCATTGGCTATTTTAAGCTCGGTGTTTATACAAAAATTTAGCAGAGATCGTCCATATTTGTTAATGACTCCGTCCTCATTACAGCGTTCATTTAAAACATTGATATTATTATCGTAATCTGGAGCGCGGCAAGTTCTACTATTAAAGTCACCACATAATATTATATGGTGACTTTCTGTATATCTAGCCACTTCCTCCTCTAACATAGTAAAATAATCATTTCTTAGACCAACATATGTAGAGTTTTCTGGTGGTATATAGGCACAGCCGATTTTAATGTTTTTCTGATAGTATTCTGTAGTTATAGTTAACCATACCAGATGATCATAGGTCGAGTCTATTCTAGTATGTTTTTCAAATTTGTTGGCTACTAGTATTCCAATACCACCAGAAGCTCTTGAAGCATTTTTATGTTTAAATGTTCTACTCACATGATGGAACTGATACCCGGGTAATACCAATGTGTAATCATTACTTTTCATTGTTTCAGTTAAAAATATTATATCGTATTAATGAGATTAGTGTGTAATTTGATAGAGTGTTTTTAAAAGTTATTCATTTAGTCGTCAATTCAGACGTCAATTCACAACCGTTTACCATGTAATTTCACAGGCACCATCGACTGGTATTAAGGCAACTTTCCTGTAAATTTGGCGAAGTTTGATTCAGTACTTCAAAAGTTATTAATGAGATTAGTGTGAAATTTGATTGAGTATTTTTAAAAGTCAATTCAGACGTCAATTCTCAACCGTTTACCATGTAATATTAAAGGCACCATCGACTACTATTACGGCAAGTTCCTTGTAAATTAGACAAAGTTTGATTTGGTACTTCAAAAGTTATTAATGAGGTTAGTGTATAATTTGATTGAGTATTGCAAAAGTTATTCATTTAGACGTCAATTCAGACGTTAATTCTCAACCGTTTTCCATGTTATTTTGCAGGCACCATCCGCTGGTATTACGGCAACTTCGCTTTTATTTGGCGAAGTTTGTTTGAGAACTTTAAAGGTTATTCATTTAGACGTCAATTTAGACGTCAATTCTCAACCGTATTCCATGTAATTTTGCAGGCACCATTGATTGGTATTGCGGCAAGCTCCCTGTAAATCTGACAAAGTTTGATTAAGTACTTCAAAAGTTACTAATGAGATTAGTGTGAAATTTGATTGAGTATTTTTAAAAGTTATTCATTTAGACGTCAATTCAGACGTCAATTCTCAACCGTTTTCCATGTAATTTTGCAGGCACCATCGGCTGGTATTACGGCAACTTCGCTTTTAATTTGGCGAAGTTTGTTTGAGAACTTTAATGGTTATTCATTTAGACGTCAATTTAGACGTCAATTCTCAACCGTATTCCATGTAATTTTGCAGGCACCATTGATTGGTATTGCGGCAAGTTCCCTGTAAATCTGACGAAGTTTGATTAAGTACTGCAAAAGTTACTAATGAGATTAGTGTGAAATTTGATTGAGTATTTTTAAAAGTTATTCATTTAGACGTCAATGCAGACGTCAATTCTCAACCGTTTACCATGTAATTTTGCAGGCGCCATCGGCTGATATTAAGGTAACTGTCCTGTAAATTTGGCGAAGTTTGATTTAGTACTTCAAAAGTTATCATTGAGATTAGTGTGAAATTTAATTGAGTATTTTAAAAGTTATTCATTTAGACGTCAATTCAGAAGTCAATTCTCAACCGTTTTCCATGTAATTTTGCAGGCACCATCGGCTTTTAAAATATTTGGCAATTTAGCATTGTTAAAGTCATTGGCAGCTTGAATAGTGAATGACGATTTTAATGGTAAATTCAAGCTTGAAAGGGCTAGGAAATATCTTAGAAAAAGAAAAACTATGAGAAATATCACTCCAGCAATCATTTTTTCTAAACTTAAAAAAAGAAAGGTGAAAATGAATGTTGTCCTCACATCTCATGTGCTGTTAATTTGCCTAAAATCATGTTGCACTATGAACTAAATTACCCTGATACAAATATGTTAGGTCATACACTTATATAAATAGCTAGCGTTGTTCCGGCTCGCTGGCTATCTGACGGCTGGCTGACGGCTGAATGGCGGCTGGCTGGCGGCTAGCTGGCTGGCTTTAAAAATATTTGGCAATTCAGGATTTTGACAGTCATTCGTGGCTTGAATAATGGTTGACGATTTTGATGGTAAATTCAGGCTTGAAAGGACTAGGGAATATTTTAGAAAAAGAAAGACTATGAGAAATATCACTCCAGCAATAATTTTTTCCAAAATTAAAAAAAAGAAAGGTGAAAATTAATGTTGTCCTCACATCACATGTGATGTTAATTTGCCTAAAATTATGTTGCACTATGAACTAAATTACCCTGCTACAAATATGTTAGGTCATACACTTATATAAATAGCTAGCGTTGTTCTGGTTTGCTGGCTAGCTGACGGCTGGCTGACGGCTGACTGGCGGCTGACTGGCGGCTGGCGGGCGGCTAGCTGGTTGGCTTTAAAAATATTTGGCAATTCAGGATTTTGACAGTCATTCGTGGCTTGAATAATGGATGACGATTTTGATGGTAAATTCAGGCTTAAAGGGGTTAAGGAATATCTTTAAAAAAGTAAGACTATGAGAAATATCACTCCGGCAATCAATTTTTCTAAACTTATCGAAAGAAAGGAAAAAATTAAATTTGTCCTCACATCTCATGTGCTTTTGATTTGCTTAAAATTATGTTGCACTATGAACTAAATTACCCTGATACAAATATGTTAGGTCATACACTTATATAAATAGCTAGCGTTGTTCCAGCTCGCTGGCTAGCTGACGGCTGGCTGACGGCTGAATGGCAGCTGGCTGGCGGCTAGCTGGCTGGCTTTAAAAATATTTGGCAATTCAGGATTTTGACAGTCATTCGTGGCTTGAATAATTGATGACGATTTTGATGGTAAATTCAGGCTTGAAAGGGTTAAGGAATATCTTAGTAAAAGAAAGACAATGAGAAATATCACTCCGGAAATCAATTTTTCTAAACTTATCAAGAGAAAGGTAAAAATTAATGTTGTCCTCACATTTCATGTGCTTTTAATTTACATAAAATTATGTTGCACTTTGAACTAAATTACCCTGATACAAATATGTTAGGTCATACACTTATATAAATAGCTAGCGTTGTTCCGGTTTGCTGGCTAGCTGACGGCTGGCTGATGGCTGACTGGCGGCTGGCTGGCGGCTAGCTGGCTGGCTTTAAAAATATTTGGCAATTCAGGATTTTGACAGTCATTCGTGGCTTGAATAATGGTTGACGATTTTGATGGTAAATTCAGGCTTGAAAGGACTAGGGAATATTTTAGAAAAAGAAAGACTATGAGAAATATCACTCCAGCAATCATTTTTTCTAAACTTAAAAAAAGAAAGGTGAAAATTAATGTTGTCCTCACATCTCATGTGATGGTAATTTGCCTAAAATTATGTTGCACTATGAACTAAATTACCCTGCTACAAATATGTTAGGTCATACACTTATATAAATAGCTAGCGTTGTTCCGGCTCGCTGGCTAGCTGACGGCTGGCTGACGGCTGAATGGCGGCTGGCTGGCGGCTAGCTGGTTGGCTTTAAAAATATTTGGCAATTCAGGATTTAGACAGTCATTCGTGGCTTGAATAATGGATGACGATTTTTATGGTAAATTCAGGCTTGAAAGGGTTAAGGAATATCTGAGAAAAAGAAAGACTTTGAGAAATATCACTCCGGCAACCAATTTTTCTAAACTTATCAAGAGAAAGGTGAAAATTAATGTTGTCCTCACATCTCATGTGCTTTTAATTTACATAAAATTAATTATGTTGCACTATGAACTAAATTACCCTGATACAAATATGTTAGGTCATACACTTAAATAAATAGCTAGCGTTGTTCCGGCTCGCTGGCTAGCTGACGGCTGGCTGACGACTGAATGGCGGCTGGCGGGCGGCTAGCTAGCTGGCTTTAACAATATTTGGCAAATTAGGATTGTGAAAGTCATTCGCAGCTTGAATAGTGGGTGACGATTTTAAAGGTAAATTCAGGCTTGAAAGGGCTAGGGAATATTTTAGAAAAAGAAAGCCTATGAGAAATATCACTCCAGCAATCATTTTTTCTAAACTTAAAAAAAGAAAGGTGAAAATTAATGTTGTCCTCAAATCTCATGTGCTGTTAATTTGTTTAAAATTATGTTGCACTATGAACTAAATTACCCTGATACAAATATGTTAGGTCATACACTTATATAAATAGGTAGCGTTGTTCCAGTTTGCTGGCTATCTGACGGCTGGCTGACGGCTGAATGGCGGCTGGCTGGCGGCTAGCTGGCTGGCTTGAAAAATATTTGGCATTTCATGATTTTGACAGTCAAAAGTGGCTTGAATAATGGATGACGATTTTGATGGTAAATTCAGGCTTGAAAGGGTTAAGGAATATCTTAGAAAACGAAAGACTATGAGAAATATCACTCCGGCAATCATTTTTTCTAAACTTATCAAAAGAAAGGTAAAAAATAATGTTGTTCTCACATCTCATGTGCTTTTGATTTGCGTAAAATTATGTTGCACTATGAACTAAATTACCCTGATACAAATATGTTAGGTCATACACTTATATAAATAGCTAGCGTTGTTCCGGCTCGCTGGCTAGCTGACGGCTGGCTGACGGCTGAATGGTGGCTGGCTGGCGGCTAGCTGGCTGGCTTTAAAAATATTTGGCAATTTAAGATTTTGACAGTCATAAGTGGCTTGAATAATCGATGACGATTTTGATGGTAAATTCAGGCTTGAAAGGGTTAAGGAATATCTTAGAAAACGAAAGACTATGAGAAATATCACTCCGGCAATCATTTTTTCTAAACTTATCAAAAGAAAGGTAAAAATTAATGTTGTCCTCACATCGCATGTGCTTTTAATTTACATAAAATTATGTTACACTATGAACTAAATTACCCTGAAACCAATATGTTAGGTCATACACTTAAATAAATAGCTAGCGTTGTTCCGGCTGGCTATCTGACGGCTGGCTGACGGCTGAATGGCGGCTGGCTGGCGGCTAGCTGGCTGGCTTGAAAAATATTTAGTATTTCATGATTTTGACAGTCAAAAGTGGCTTGAATAATGGATGACGATTTTGATGGTAAATTCAGGCTTGAAAGGGTTAAGGAATATCTTAGAAAACGAAAGACTATGAGAAATATCACTCCGGCAATCATTTTTTCTAAACTTATCAAAAGAAAGGTAAAAAATAATGTTGTTCTCACATCTCATGTGCTGTTAATTTGCCTAAAATTATGTTGCACTATGAACTAAATTACCCTGATACAAATATGTTAGGTCATACACTTATATAAATAGCTAGCGTTGTTCCGGCTCGCTGGCTAGCTGACTGCTGGCTGACGGCTGAATGGCGGCTAGCTGGCGGCTAGCTGGCTGGCTTTAAAAATATTTGGCAATTCAGGATTTTGAAAGTCATTCGTGGCTTGAATAATAAATGACGATTTTGATGGTAAATTCAGGCTTAAAAGGGTTAAGGAATATCTTAGAAAACGAAAGACTATGAGAAATATCACTCCGGCAATCATTTTTTCTAAACTTATCAAAAGAAAGGTAAAAATTAATGTTGTCCTCACATCTCATGTGCTGTTGATTTACTTAAAATTATGTTGCACTATGAACTAAATTATCATGATACAAATATGTTAGGTCACACACTTATATAAATAGCTAGAGTTGTTCCGGCTCGCTGGCTAGCTGACGGCTGGCTGACTGCTGAATGGCGACTGGCGGGCGGCTAGCTAGCTGGCTTTAACAATATTTGGCAATTTAGGATTGTAAAAGTCATTCGCAGCTTGAATAGTGGGTGACGATTTTAAAGGTAAATTCAAGCTTGAAAGGGCTAGGGAATATTTTAGAAAAAGAAAGACTATGAGAAATATCACTCCAGCAATCATTTTTTCTAAACCTAAAAAAAGAAAGGTGAAAATTAATGTTGTCCTCACATCTCTTGTGCTGTTAATTTGTTTAAAATTATGTTGCACTATGAACTAAATTACCCTGATACAAATATGTTAGGTCATACACTTATATAAATAGCTAGCGTTGTTCTGGTTTGCTGGCTAGCTGACGGCTGCCTGACGGCTGACTGGCGGCTGACTGGCGGCTGGCGGGCGGCTAGCTGGTTGGCTTTAAAAATATTTGGCAATTCAGGATTTTGACAGTCATTCGTGGCTTGAATAATGGATGACGATTTTGATGGTAAATTCAGGCTTAAAAGGGTTAAGGAATATCTTAGAAAAAGAAAGCCTATGAGAAATATCACTCCGGCAATCAATTTTTCTAAACTTATCAAAAGAAAGGTAAAAATTAAATTTGTCCTCACATCTCATGTGCTTTTGATTTGCGTAAAATTATGTTGCACTATGAACTAAATTACCCTGATACAAATATGTTAGGTCATACACTTATATAAATAGCTAGCGTTGTTCCGGCTCGCTGGCTAGCTGACGGCTGGCTGACGGCTGAATGGCGGCTGGCTGGCGGCTAGCTGGCTGGCTTTAAAAATATTTGGCAATTTAAGATTTTGACAGTCATAAGTGGCTTGAATAATCGATGACGATTTTGATGGTAAATTCAGGCTTGAAAGGGTTAAGGAATATCTTAGAAAACGAAAGACTTTTAGAAATATCACTCCGGCAATCATTTTTTCTAAACTTATCAAAAGAAAGGTAAAAATTAATGTTGTCCTCACATCGCATGTGCTTTTAATTTACATAAAATTATGTTACACTATGAACTAAATTACCCTGAAACAAATATGTTAGGTCATACACTTAAATAAATAGCTAGCGTTGTTCCGGCTGGCTATCTGACGGCTGGCTGACGGCTGAATGGCGGCTGGCTGGCGGCTAGCTGGCTGGCTTGAAAAATATTTGGCATTTCATGATTTTGACAGTCATTCGTGGCTTGAATAATGGATGACGATTTTGATGGTAAATTCAGGCTTGAAAGGGTTAAGGAATATCTTAGAAAACGAAAGACTATGAGAAATATCACTCCGGCAATCATTTTTTCTAAACTTATCAAAAGAAAGGTAAAAAATAATGTTGTTCTCACATCTCATGTGCTGTTAATTTGCCTAAAATTATGTTGCACTATGAACTAAATTACCCTGATACAAATATGTTAGGTCATACACTTATATAAATAGCTAGCGTTGTTCTGGCTCGCTGGCTAGCTGACTGCTGGCTGACGGCTGAATGGCGGCTTGCTGGCGGCTAGCTGGCTGGCTTTAAAAATATTTGGCAATTCAGGATTTTGAAAGTCATTCGTGGCTTGAATAATAAATGACGATTTTGATGGTAAATTCAGGCTTGAAAGGGTTAAGGAATATCTTAGAAAACGAAAGACTATGAGAAATATCACTCCGGCAATCATTTTTTCTAAACTTATCAAAAGAAAGGTAAAAATTAATGTTGTCCTCACATCTCATGTGCTGTTGATTTACTTAAAATTATGTTGCACTATGAACTAAATTATCATGATACAAATATGTTAGGTCACACACTTATATAAATAGCTAGAGTTGTTCCGGCTCGCTGGCTAGCTGACGGCTGGCTGACTGCTGAATGGCGACTGGCGGGCGGCTAGCTAGCTGGCTTTAACAATATTTGGCAATTTAGGATTGTAAAAGTCATTCGCAGCTTGAATAGTGGGTGACGATTTTAAAGGTAAATTCAAGCTTGAAAGGGCTAGGGAATATTTTAGAAAAAGAAAGACTATGAGAAATATCACTCCAGCAATCATTTTTTCTAAACTTAAAAAAAGAAAGGTGAAAATTAATGTTGTCCTCACATCTCTTGTGCTGTTAATTTGTTTAAAATTATGTTGCACTATGAACTAAATTACCCTGATACAAATATGTTAGGTCATACACTTATATAAATAGCTAGCGTTGTTCTGGTTTGCTGGCTAGCTGACGGCTGGCTGACGGCTGACTGGCGGCTGACTGGCGGCTGGCGGGCGGCTAGCTGGTTGGCTTTAAAAATATTTGGCAATTCAGGATTTTGACAGTCATTCGTAGCTTGAATAATCGATGACGATTTTGATGGTAAATTCAGGCTTGAAAGGGTTAAGGAATATCTTAGAAAACGAAAGACTATGAGAAATATCACTCCGGCAATCATTTTTTCTAAACTTATCAAAAGAAAGGTAAAAATTAATGTTGTCCTCACATCTCATGTGCTGTTGATTTACTTAAAATTATGTTGCACTATGAACTAAATTATCATGATACAAATATGTTAGGTCACACACTTATATAAATAGCTAGAGTTGTTCCGGCTCGCTGGCTAGCTGACGGCTGGCTGACTGCTGAATGGCGACTGGCGGGCGGCTAGCTAGCTGGCTTTAACAATATTTGGCAATTTAGGATTGTAAAAGTCATTCGCAGCTTGAATAGTGGGTGACGATTTTAAAGGTAAATTCAAGCTTGAAAGGGCTAGGGAATATTTTAGAAAAAGAAAGACTATGAGAAATATCACTCCAGCAATCATTTTTTCTAAACTTAAAAAAAGAAAGGTGAAAATTAATGTTGTCCTCACATCTCTTGTGCTGTTAATTTGTTTAAAATTATGTTGCACTATGAACTAAATTACCCTGATACAAATATGTTAGGTCATACACTTATATAAATAGCTAGCGTTGTTCTGGTTTGCTGGCTAGCTGACGGCTGGCTGACGGCTGACTGGCGGCTGACTGGCGGCTGGCGGGCGGCTAGCTGGTTGGCTTTAAAAATATTTGGCAATTCAGGATTTTGACAGTCATTCGTGGCTTGAATAATGGATGACGATTTTGATGGTAAATTCAGGCTTAAAGGGGTTAAGGAATATCTTAAAAAAAGTAAGACTATGAGAAATATCACTCCGGCAATCAATTTTTCTAGACTTATCGAAAGAAAGGTAAAAATTAAATTTGTCCTCACATCTCATGTGCTTTTGATTTGCTTAAAATTATGTTGCACTATGAACTAAATTACCCTGATACAAATATGTTAGGTCATACACTTATATAAATAGCTAGCGTTGTTCCAGCTCGCTGGCTAGTTGACGGCTGGCTGACGGCTGAATGGCAGCTGGCTGGCGGCTAGCTGGCTGGCTTTAAAAATATTTGGCAATTCAGGATTTTGACAGTCATTCGTGGCTTGAATAATTGATGACGATTTTGATGGTAAATTCAGGCTTGAAAGGGTTAAGGAATATCTTAGTAAAAGAAAGACAATGAGAAATATCACTCCGGAAATCAATTTTTCTAAACTTATCAAGAGAAAGGTAAAAATTAATGTTGTCCTCACATTTCATGTGCTTTTAATTTACATAAAATTATGTTGCACTTTGAACGAAATTACCCTGATACAAATATGTTAGGTCATACACTTATATAAATAGCTAGCGTTGTTCCGGTTTGCTGGCTAGCTGACGGCTGAATGACAGCTGGCTGGCGGCTAGCTGGCTGGCTTTAACAATATTTGGCAATTCATGATTTTGACAGTCATTCGTGGCTTGAATAATCGATGACAATTTTGATGGTAAATTCAGGCTTGAAAGGGTTAAGGAATATCTTAGAAAAAGAAAGACTATGAGAAATATCACTCCGGAAATCAGTTTTTCTAAACTTATCAAGAGAAAGGTAAAAATTAATATTGTCCTCACATCTCATGTGCTTTTAATTTACATAAAATTATGTTGCACTTTGAACTAAATTACCCTGATACAAATATGTTAGGTCATACACTTAAATAAATAGCTAGCGTTGTTCCGGCTCGCTAGCTAGCTGACGGCTGGCTAACGGCTAAATGGCGGCTGGCTGGCGGCTAGCTGGCTGGCTTTAAAAATATTTTGTAATCCAGGATTTTTAAAGTCATAAGTGGCTTGAATAATGGATGACGATTTTGATGGTAAATTCAGGCTTGAAAGGGTTAATGAATATCTTAGAAAACGAAAGACTATGAGAGATATCACTCCGGCAATCATTTTTTCTAAACTTATCAAAAGAAAGGTGAAAATTAATGTTGTCCTCAAATCTCATGTGCTGTTAATTTGTTTAAAATTATGTTGCACTATGAACTAAATTACCCTGATACAAATATGTTAGGTCATACACTTATATAAATAGGTAGCGTTGTTCCAGTTTGCTGGCTAGCGGACGGCTGGCTGACGGCTGACTGGCGGCTGGCTGGCGGCTAGCTGGTTGGCTTTAAAAATATTTGGCAATTCAGGATTTTGACAGTCATTAGTGGCTTGAATAATGGATGACGATTTTGATGGTAAATTCAGGCTTAAAAGGGTTAAGGAATATCTTAGAAAAAGAAAGACTATGAGAAATATCACTCCGGCAATCAATTTTTCTAAAATTAGCAAAAGAAAGGTAAAAATTAAATTTGTCCTCACATCTCATGTGCTTTTGATTTGCTTAAAATTATGTTGCGCTATGAACTAAATTACCCTGATACAAATATGTTAGGTCATACACTTATATAAATAGCTAGCGTTGTTCCAGTTCGCTGGCTAGCTGACTGCTGGCTGATGGCTGAATGGCGGCTGGCTGGCGGCTAGCTGGCTGGCTTTAAAAATATTTGGCAATTGAGAATTTTGACAGTCATTCGTGGCTTGAATAATGGATGACGATTTTGATGGTAAATTCAGGCTTGAAAGGGTTAAGGAATATCGTAGAAAACGAAAGACTATGAGAAATATCACTCCGGAAATCATTTTTTCTAAACTTATCAAAAGAAAGGTAAAAATTAATGTTGTCCTCACATCTCATGTGCTGTTGATTTACTTAAAATTATGTTGCACTATGAACTAAATTACCCTGATACAAATATGTTAGGTCACACACTTATATAAATAGCTAGCGTTGTTTTGGCTCGCCGGCTAGCTGACAGCTGGCTGACTGCTGAATGGCGGCTGGCGGGCGGCTAGCTAGCTGGCTTTAACAATATTTGGCAATTTAGGATTGTGGAAGTCATTCGCAGCTTGAATAGTGGATGACGATTTTAAAGGTAAATTCAGGCTTGATAGGGCTAGGGAATATTTTAGAAAAAGAAAGACTATGAGAAATATCACTCCAGCAATCATTTTTTCTAAACTTAAAAAAGAAACGTGAAAATTAATGTTGTCCTCACATCTCATGTGCTTTTGATTTGCTTAAAATTATGTTGCACTATGAACTAAATTACCCTGATACAAATATGTTAGGTCATACACTTATATAAATAGCTAGCGTTGTTCCGGCTCGCTAGCTAGCTGACGGCTGGCTGACGGCTGAATGGCGGCTGGCTGGCTGGCGGCTAGCTGGCTGGCTTTAAAAGTATTTGGCAATTCAGGATTTTGACAGTCATTCGTGGCTTGAATAATGGATGACGATTTTGATGGTAAATTCAGGCTTAAAAGGGTTAAGGAATATCTTAGAAAAAGAAAGCCTATGAGAAATATCACTCCGGCAATCAATTTTTCTAAACTTATCAAAAGAAAGGTAAAAATTAAATTTGTCCTCACATCTCATGTGCTTTTGATTTGCTTAAAATTATGTTGCACTATGAACTAAATTACCCTGATACAAATATGTTAGGTCATACACTTATATAAATAGCTAGCGTTGTTCCGGCTCGCTGGCTAGCTGACGGCTGGCTGACGGCTGAATGGCGGCTGGCTGGCGGCTAGCTGGCTGGCTTTAAAAATATTTGGCAATTTGAGATTTTGACAGTCATAAGTGGCTTGAATAATCGATGACGATTTTGATGGTAAATTCAGGCTTGAAAGGGTTAAGGAATATCTTAGAAAACGAAAGACTATGAGAAATATCACTCCGGCAATCATTTTTTCTAAACTTATCAAAAGAAAGGTAAAAATTAATGTTGTCCTCACATCGCATGTGCTTTTAATTTACATAAAATTATGTTACACTATGAACTAAATTACCCTGAAACAAATATGTTAGGTCATACACTTAAATAAATAGCTAGCGTTGTTCCGGCTGGCTATCTGACGGCTGGCTGACGGCTGAATGGCGGCTGGCTGGCGGCTAGCTGGCTGGCTTGAAAAATATTTGGCAATTCATGATTTTGACAGTCATAAGTGGCTTGAATAATGGATGACGATTTTGATGGTAAATTCAGGCTTGAAAGGGTTAAGGAATATCTTAGAAAACGAAAGACTATGAGAAATATCACTCCGGCAATCATTTTTTCTAAACTTATCAAAAGAAAGGTAGAAAATAATGTTGTTCTCACATCTCATGTGCTGTTAATTTGCCTAAAATTATGTTGCACTATGAACTAAATTACCCTGATACAAATATGTTAGGTCATACACTTATATAAATAGCTAGCGTTGTTCCGGCTCGCTGGCTAGCTGACTGCTGGCTGACGGCTGAATGGCGGCTAGCTGGCGGCTAGCTGGCTGGCTTTAAAAATATTTGGCAATTCAGGATTTTGATAGTCATTCGTGGCTTGAATAATAAATGACGATTTTGATGGTAAATTCAGGCTTGAAAGGGTTAAGGAATATCTTTGAAAACGAAAGACTATGAGAAATATCACTCCGGAAATCAGTTTTTCTAAACTTATCAAGAGAAAGGTAAAAATTAATATTGTCCTCACATCTCATGTGCTTTTAATTTACATAAAATTATGTTGCACTTTGAACTAAATTACCCTGATACAAATATGTTAGGTCATACACTTAAATAAATAGCTAGCGTTGTTCCGGCTCGCTAGCTAGCTGACGGCTGGCTAACGGCTGAATGGCGGCTGGCTGGCGGCTAGCTGGCTGGCTTTAAAAATATTTTGTAATCCAGGATTTTTACAGTCATAAGTGGCTTGAATAATGGATGACGATTTTGATGGTAAATTCAGGCTTGAAAGGGTTAAGGAATATCTTAGAAAACGAAAGACTATGAGAAATATCACTCCGGCAATCATTTTTTCTAAACTTATCAAAAGAAAGGTAAAAATTAATGTTGTCCTCACATCTCATGTGCTGTTGATTTACTTAAAATTATGTTGCACTATGAACTAAATTATCATGATACAAATATGTTAGGTCACACACTTATATAAATAGCTAGAGTTGTTCCGGTGTCACGCCATATTAGGCATCCCCTCGATATTAGGCTTCCCTTCCGGTTCTGCGCAAGAAGGCACCTAATGTGGTCATAGTGAGACAGCTGTGTGTCTCATGGTAAATGATCAGCAGATGTATATATTGTATATTTAATTGGTAGTTGAAGAAAAAGCCTACCTGACTTCCGCAATTGCAATATTGCAATCAATGATCAATTGGACACAAATCTATTATCAAATATGTAATACACACATTTATTGAAATACAGCAGGCATAATCATACTAATATCACAACAATCTTAAATTAAATTGTACACTAATTCATTTTAATTTCTAATACATGCTATTTATTAAATTGGAATGGAAATGTCATTCATCATTGTTTAATACATCTTCAATTGTGAATATTATCAATATTTATTAGAAAATTATTATCGATAGATTAGTCTTAAGTAAAAAATACCACATTATTATATAACACTACTGTAATTCAAACCATATTATGTGTTATTTATATTATGAGGCCTTGGCAACAAAAAAATTAATAAAAGTATATAATTAAAATATACTATAATACATATAAGATATAGTTAGATATTAGGCATCCCTTCGCCATATAGTGTAGCGTGGCGTGTTCAGTGAGAGTGCATACAGAGGGGTGCCTAATTTTGCTGACAGGTACAAGCACGCCAACACCCTGGCAAGCCATTTTAAAATTAGACATCCCCTAAGTCACAGTGTGGTGACAGTCCTGGTTGGGGGAGCTTAATATCGCTGGCTTGGCAAGTCGTTTCTAAATTTAAAATCGCATAGAATAATAAATTGTTACCGAAACTATTAGCAAATATGAAAACACAAAATTATTAAAATTCAGAGAGTGTAATTATACAAATATTTCAGCAATATATCATGTCGATTTTTATTTGATTTTAACTTCCCTTCATCAATAAATATCTATCCTATATATTTGACATTCCAAATAGAAATATCGCATTGTTACAGCAATATATTTCACTAATATGATCCAAACATATCACTTGTTAATAATGTTATCATGGCTTGACACTAAATAGATAAATAAAAGAAGATAATTACCGCGTATTTGTGTGCTATTAAGCATCATAATCAGCGTTGTTCGCATAGTTATACATGTATGTTAAGCCAGTTTTAATTCTGACTTTATTTGTTTTGTTTTTTTAAATGAATATTAGTATTTAATGACATGTTTAGTCCCCGACATCACAAGGGTTTGCTATTGTTAGTCACCCCCCCCCCCTCCTTCCCAGCTCAAAGGTGTTGTTTTTACTGTAACTTGTGATGGCATTGCCAAAGAACAAAGAGGTGACAGCGAGCGGCGTATATGCAACAAGGCGTTATAATGTAATAAGCGATTAACCCTAGACGACCAAGCGGATAAAAATGTATGGCCACAAAATCAAGTGCTAATATCATGAATATATTACATCACCGCATAAATGAATGATCAGAACCTATGATGACATGCAAATATTTATTTACAGCTGTATTTACAGGTATCATACAATTATTATTATATTGCAGTACATATTAAAGAGTAAATTACATTTTAAATATGATTGAACAGCTAATATATTCACATTTATAGTAGCATTTTATACTGCCATCACAACAAGATCACATATATTATATACATTCACATATAAAATACAAATATCACAATATAAATGGTAATCTATTACAATATAATGTACATTCAATTCAGTTTATTAATGAACTCAAATTCATAAGAGCATATAAAACTGACCATCACAATATTAAAAGTGGTGTTAGGATTTTCAACACTGTCGGATTCAGTGGTTGTAGTGTTGATAGATACACTATCTTCCATAACCTTACGTAAGTACTACTCGTATTAGTGACTTATACGGTATGGGTATCAACTAAGTTAGATATGAATCAGCTACCAGAACTATTCCGCTTATGTACTTTTTCAGTTAATAATAACACTTTGGGTGTGATAATGGTGTGATGATACACTTAAACGCCACATATGGTGGGAGTGTTGTATTTACAGTAAACTAGGGAGTCATCACCATAGACACTAAAACTGTTTATACAGTAAGGTGTTATGCAGTACTAATTATAACAATAAACGGTATGTGATCTTGCGGATAAAAAATATTGTATACAAATATACAAAATAAACATATATATTTATCTATATATATCTTGACAATATTTTCTATAGGTATCCAATGTCCATACAACATATATATTCTATGTGATACAAAGATATAAGTAAAGCTGTTTCCAGCAATGCAGAAATAACACTTAATAGCATGACATGGCTTCACCATGATATATATTTTAAATTGTATATAATTATTTACATTCTAATTATTTATATTTAAATAATATATTTTAAATTATACTTCCAATCTATGCCTCAGCCCTAATAAATATATTTTACTTTGAATTTTTTTATATGGCTTCAATCTATGTATGTGATACATTTGTAAAGCTTTAAAGTTTAGTAAAAATAATAATAAAATAAAAATATTATCCACTCCGTAATAAATTTGGTGGTGAACGCTTATAATCTTCTGTCTAACAATAATTTTACTGCAAACACAACACTCCTGAGACGCATTGCTCGCACCTTTGGCTTCCACAGCTACTTCACCCTCTCATGTTTATCAAACAAAGAACGAGGTGTGATAACACCCCTCCTTGAAACTCCGCCGCAATTAACACTTGTGAGCCCATGACTGTATATTAACGCGTATTGTCAACAATGTATCCACAAGTACCATGGATACAGCGGATAACAGTAATTAAATACGGGAATACATTTAATTATCTGAAAACTACAAATATTTTCCACATGATGTTGACATAGAATTTTATAATTGCAACAATTTTTTTAATTGTCTTTGACAACCAAAGGGTGACTCAATGTGGTCATCGGCGGTATGATATGTATGATCAGTTAACGCTATATGTATCTTAAATAAGAACTTCATTATTAGGAGGATTATGCCTGGCTAATAAAACCCAGCAAACAGATACATAGACCCAATGCTGGGCTGATGTCGTAGACGTTGGGCCAACATTGGGTCTATGGGTCGTGTGTGCTGTGAACCAATCCATGTGTGTACAAATTTGAAGAACTTTCAAAGTTATGACAAACCTATCTAAAAATGCACATTGAAACGTAGCTTAATTATGTCATGTTTTGATTACACTTCCTTCAGTTTGTTTTTGGATTTCTATACAAAAGTTATATATATGCACAGACAGTCCCTGGAATAACATATCACTGCGTAATGATTACGGTGGAAAATAATTTTCTAATCAGAAGAAGACATGACATTTTTTCAAAAAAATTAATTTATGTCTATCGCAACCTTTGTAGTAATTTTTATATAGACAATCGATAATGAAGTGTGGGCCCAATAGTAAATATAAATTGTTTGCCATGTTCATACAAGCCAGCTTGCACGGGACGAGGGGGATGTCTAATTTGGCAACGACTTGCCAAGCTCTTGCCAGAGTGTTGGCGTGCTTGTACTTGTCAGCAAAATTAAGCACCCCTCTGCATGTGTTCTTACTGAACAGCCCACGCTACACTGTGGCGAAGGGGATGCCTAATATAACTATGCCTTATACTTATTAACCTTGTAAAGCATTCCCTGTATAAATATCGTTAACATATAATCTAATATATAAAAATCTGTCAATGTGAAAATTATCGTTTTTATTCTAATAGGCTAGAAAACATGGCGGGGGAATCTAATTTTCCACCATCTGTCTTGTTCTTCTTATTGCAATATTAAGCATCCCCTCATTTGTTTAGAATGGATAGTATTCTAGCGACCACCAGCTGGGATACGGATTATACTTTCTAACACATTGGTTAACGTAATTCACTTTAAGTGTGTGTAAAACTATGTTTGCTACTAATAAAACTAAGTATTAAAACTAAGTCATTTTAAAAGAGAATAATATGTAAGTGTGGTGGATTGCTCAAGACACCTTTGTGTGACTTCCGCTGCGTAGACACTCTCTGCGCATGCCCACACAGTCACGTGACTTTTTGACTTGTCAGGGATGCCTAATATATGGGGATGCTTAATATTCGTTGACACCGGCTCGCTGGCTAGCTGACGGCTGGCTGACTGCTGAATGGCGACTGGCGGGCGGCTAGCTGGCTGGCTTTAAAAATATTTGGCAATTTAAGATTTTGACAGTCATAAGTGGCTTGAATAATCGATGACGATTTTGATGGTAAATTCAGGCTTGAAAGGGTTAAGGAATATCTTAGAAAACGAAAGACTATGAGAAATATCACTCCGGCAATCATTTTTTCTAAACTTATCAAAAGAAAGGTAAAAATTAATGTTGTCCTCACATCGCATGTGCTTTTAATTTACATAAAATTATGTTACACTATGAACTAAATTACCCTGAAACAAATATGTTAGGTCATACACTTAAATAAATAGCTAGCGTTGTTCCGGCTGGCTATCTGACGGCTGGCTGACGGCTGAATGGCGGCTGGCTGGCGGCTAGCTGGCTGGCTTGAAAAATATTTGACAATTCATGATTTTGACAGTCATAAGTGGCTTGAATAATGGATGACGATTTTGATGGTAAATTCAGGCTTGAAAGGGTTAAGGAATATCTTAGAAAACGAAAGACTATGAGAAATATCACTCCGGCAATCATTTTTTCTAAACTTATCAAAAGAAAGGTAAAAAATAATGTTGTTCTCACATCTCATGTGCTGTTAATTTGCCTAAAATTATGCTGCACTATGAACTAAATTACCCTGATACAAATATGTTAGGTCATACACTTATATAAATAGCTAGCGTTGTTCCGGCTCGCTGGCTAGCTGACTGCTGGCTGACGGCTGAATGGCGGCTAGCTGGCGGCTAGCTGGCTGGCTTTAAAAATATTTGGCAATTCAGGATTTTGAAAGTCATTCGTGGCTTGAATAATAAATGACGATTTTGATGGTAAATTCAGGCTTGAAAGGGTTAAGGAATATCTTTGAAAACGAAAGACTATGAGAAATATCACTCCGGCAATCATTTTTTCTAAACTTATCAAAAGAAAGGTAAAAATTAATGTTGTCCTCACATCTCATGTGCTGTTGATTTACTTAAAATTATGTTGCACTATGAACTAAATTATCATGATACAAATATGTTAGGTCACACACTTATATAAATAGCTAGAGTTGTTCCGGCTCGCTGGCTAGCTGACGGCTGGCTGACTGCTGAATGGCGACTGGCGGGCGGCTAGCTAGCTGGCTTTAACAATATTTGGCAATTTAGGATTGTAAAAGTCATTCGCAGCTTGAATAGTGGGTGACGATTTTAAAGGTAAATTCAAGCTTGAAAGGGCTAGGGAATATTTTAGAAAAAGAAAGACTATGAGAAATATCACTCCAGCAATCATTTTTTCTAAACTTAAAAAAAGAAAGGTGAAAATTAATGTTGTCCTCACATCTCTTGTGCTGTTAATTTGTTTAAAATTATGTTGCACTATGAACTAAATTACCCTGATACAAATATGTTAGGTCATACACTTATATAAATAGCTAGCGTTGTTCTGGTTTGCTGGCTAGCTGACGGCTGGCTGACGGCTGACTGGCGGCTGACTGGCGGCTGGCGGGCGGCTAGCTGGTTGGCTTTAAAAATATTTGGCAATTCAGGATTTTGACAGTCATTCGTGGCTTGAATAATGGATGACGATTTTGATGGTAAATTCAGGCTTAAAGGGGTTAAGGAATATCTTAAAAAAACTAAGACTATGAGAAATATCACTCCGGCAATCAATTTTTCTAAACTTATCGAAAGAAAGGTAAAAATTAAATTTGTCCTCACATCTCATGTGCTTTTGATTTGCTTAAAATTATGTTGCACTATGAACTAAATTACCCTGATACAAATATGTTAGGTCATACACTTATATAAATAGCTAGCGTTGTTCCAGCTCGCTGGCTAGCTGACGGCTGGCTGACGGCTGAATGGCAGCTGGCTGGCGGCTAGCTGGCTGGCTTTAAAAATATTTGGCAATTCAGGATTTTGACAGTCATTCGTGGCTTGAATAATTGATGACGATTTTGTTGGTAAATTCAGGCTTGAAAGGGTTAAGGAATATCTTAGTAAAAGAAAGACAATGAGAAATATCACTCCGGAAATCAATTTTTCTAAACTTATCAAGAGAAAGGTAAAAATTAATGTTGTCCTCACATTTCATGTGCTTTTAATTTACATAAAAATATGTTGCACTTTGAACTAAATTACCCTGATACAAATATGTTAGGTCATACACTTATATAAATAGCTAGCGTTGTTCCGGTTTGCTGGCTAGCTGACGGCTGGCTGATGGCTGACTGGCGGCTGGCTGGCGGCTAGCTGGTTGGCTTTAAAAATATTTGGCAATTCAGGATTTTGACAGTCATTCGTGGCTTCAATAATGGATGGCGATTTTGATGGTAAATTCAGGCTTGAAAGGGTTAAGGAATATCTTAGAAAAAGTAAGACTATGAGAAATATCACTCCGGCAATCAATTTTTCTAAACTTATCAAAAGAAAGGTAAAAATTAAATTTGTCCTCACATCTCATGTGCTTTTGATTTGCTTAAAATTATGTTGCACTATGAACTAAATTACCCTGATACAAATATGTTAGGTCATACACTTATATAAATAGCTAGCGTTGTTCCAGCTCGCTGGCTAGCTGACGGCTGAATGACAGCTGGCTGGCGGCTAGCTGGCTGGCTTTAACAATATTTGGCAATTCATGATTTTGACAGTCATTCGTGGCTTGAATAATCGATGACAATTTTGATGGTAAATTCAGGCTTGAAAGGGTTAAGGAATATCTTAGAAAAAGAAAGACTATGAGAAATATCACTCCGGAAATCAGTTTTTCTAAACTTATCAAGAGAAAGGTAAAAATTAATATTGTCCTCACATCTCATGTGCTTTTAATTTACATAAAATTATGTTGCACGTTGAACTAAATTACCCTTATACAAATATGTTAGGTCATACACTTAAATAAATAGCTAGCGTTGTTCCGGCTCGCTAGCTAGCTGACGGCTGGCTAACGGCTGAATGGCGGCTGGCTGGCGGCTAGCTGGCTGGCTTTAAAAATATTTTGTAATCCAGGATTTTTACAGTCATAAGTGGCTTGAATAATGGATGACGATTTTGATGGTAAATTCAGGCTTGAAAGGGTTAATGAATATCTTAGAAAACGAAAGACTATGAGAAATATCACTCCGGCAATCATTTTTTCTAAACTTATCAAAAGAAAGGTAAAAATTTATGTTGTCCTCACATCTCATGTGCTGTTAATTTGCCTAAAATTATGTTGCACGATGAACTAAATTACCCTGATACAAATATGTTAGGTCATACACTTATATAAATAGCTAGCGTTGCTCCGGCTCGCTGGCTAGCTGACGGCTGGCTGACGGCTGAATGGCGGCTGGCTGGCGGCTAGCTGGCTGGCTTTAAAAATGTTTGGCAATTCAGGATTTTGACAGTCATTCGTGGCTTGAATAATGGATGACGATTTTGATAGTAAATTCAGGCTTAAAAGGGTTAAGGAATATCTTAGAAAAAGAAAGACTATGAGAAATATCTCTCCGGCAATCAATTTTTCTAAACTTATCAAAAGAAAGGTAAAAATTAAATTTGTCCTCACATCTCATGTGCTTTTGATTTGCCTAAAATTATGTTGCACTATGAACTAAATTACCCTGATACAAATATGTTAGGTCATACACTTATATAAATAGCTAGCGTTGTTCCAGCTCGCTGGCTAGCTGACGGCAACTTCGCCTGAAAGCGATCTTGATAGAGAGACGAGGTTTGACCACACCCGAAAGGGTTAACAAAGTGATCTCTGGTGAAAGAATTGGTACTGACATTCCCTCGCGTTTCCTGCGGCGTCTGCAGAAGACTGCAGGTTTCAGCACAAAAGCCGTGGTGGGGAAAGCAGTAATTTGTCAAGTATTCATCCGACAGATGCCCGCTTCAATCAGAGCTCATTTGGCGACTCAACCCGACAGTGCCACCCTCGAAAGTTTGGCCGTTTTGGCCGAACGGGCACTGGCAGCCAAAAGAGGACGTCGAAGAGAGTAAGCCGGGGGTCGCAGAAATTAAGGTAGAAGAAACAACCAAGCTAGTTGGTTTGTTGGCGGATTTGTCTAGGCAAATTAAAAAACTAGAAACCGTGACTACATCAGAGAGGAAAAGAAATAAAGGACGTGGACGAGTAAATAATAACTATGCTCCTGCGCCTGCATTTGCTCCTAATGTTCAGGCCTCAGGTTTTGTTAATAACCAACCTAGTCATTATAGAAATGAGCAGCAAAATGCTCGACCTTTCGTTCCGCCGCCGAATGCACAGGCCACTGAGTTTGTTACCAAATCAAATAATTGTACTAAAGCACAGGAAAATATTCGTCCGCACGCACCGCCGCCGCAAAATAATGTCGCCCAACCGACCGACACAGCCACTGCACAGGTTTGCTACTAACAGTTACCACCAAACTTATGGTGAAAAGGCGCGCTTGTGCAGTGAACCCTGTTCGTACTATGTCACATTAGGTCAGCGCGAAGTAGCGAATATTGCGCTATCACACTCTAAATTATTATATGTCGCAGATAAAGGACATAAATGCAGATATTTGATTGACACGGGCGCAGCTGTCAGTGTTTTGCCGAAATCTTGCGCTAACAGGATTTCAGACGCTGACAGTCTCCCCCTGGTGGCAGCTAATAACAGTACTATACATAATTACGGCAACTGTAAACGCGTCGTCGATGTCGGCTTAAAGCGCGAATATCTGTGGACGTTCATAGTGGCAGATGTACAGCAACCCATAATCGGGGCTGATTTTTTAATCCACTATAATTTGCTCGTAGACTTGAGAAGCCGATGTCTCCGGGACATGCGTACAGGTTTAGCTATTGCCGCTTCACTGTCATCGATTAAACCACTGTCATTGAACAGAGTAGACACTGTTCAGAACGAGTACACCAAACTCCTCGGCCAGTTCCCGGAACTGACATGCCCTACGACAAAGGGTGAGACAGTTAAACACAGTATAACACATAAGATAGTGACTAAAGGACACCCAGTGTTTGCACGACCACGACGGTTAGCACCCGATAAGCTGGTTACCGCAAAACGCGAGTTTGATGAGATGATAAAACTAGGGGTCATTGAACCCAGCGACAGCGAGTGGTCCTCAGCGCTTCATATGGTGCCAAAGAAAAACGGCAATTGGAGACCATGCGGGGACTACCGTAGTTTAAACGCACAGACCGTACCGGACCGTTATCCGATTCCTCATATACAAGATTTTACGCAGCGTTTAGCCGGATCGAAAAAAAATTCAAAGATCGACTTGGTCAGAGCTTATTACCAAATTCCGGTGGAACCGTCCGACGCACACAAGACTGCCGTTACTACACCTTTTGGCTTATTTAATTTCACTAGAACACCGTTTGGTCTAAGAAATTCCGGTCAAACGTTTCAGCGCTTTATAGACCACGTTACACGCGGACTTGATTTTGTTTTTGTCTATTTGGATGACCTACTGGTAACCAGCCCAGATCATAAAACGCATGAGAAACATCTACGAATTCCTTTTTGCCCGACTATCCGAATACGGAATTATCATTGGTCCTGAAAAGTGTCAGTTCGGTACAACTAAATTAAGTTTTCCAGGTCATCACGTTTGTGCCGAAGGAATTTCGCCGTTACCCAGCGCCGTTGACGCGATTGTTAATTTCGTTAAGCCCGAAAAGCAACGAGCACTGCGTAGATATCTGGGAATGGTGAATTACTCCCACCGTTTCATACCGCATTGCGCTGCGAAGTTGACACCACTCAATAATTTACTGACAGCTGCCAACGAAGGACATACAAGACTGTCACCGAAGTCAAATTTCGATTTGAAGTGGAATAAAAATGCCGTGACTGAGCGCGCGTCCCTACGACAAACACGTCATTTAGCTTTCATCGCTGAATTCACCACCGATATTAGATATGTAAAAGGCGAGACAAATTTCGTCGCTGATGCGATACATGATGGACCAGCGATAGACTATAAAGAGTTGAGTCTCGACCAAGCTAATGACGCGGAATTCACGCGTTTGAGACACTCAACACTCCACAATGAATTTCAAACTATTAAAATCGTTTGATTATCAATTGATCTGGTGTGATGTGTCCACGGGACACAACCGGCCGTACCTTACCTCGAAATTTCGCCGAAAAGTTTTTTCAAACTTACACGGTTTAGGCCACCCATCGCATAGAGCTACTAAACCTTTAATTAATACCCGATTTGTATGGCACGGCATGAATATAGTTATTGCTAGATGGTGTCGTACCTGTAAGGGTTGCCAGACTGCTAAGGTTTCACGTCACAAGACCCCAGTTTTCGGAAAGTTCACTGAACCTACCGAGCGATTTGATCATGTCCACATAGATATAGTCGGACCTTTACCCTATGCTGATGGCTTTAGATATCTACTGACTTGCGTCGACCGTTTTACACGTTGGCCCGAAGCTATACCTATGGTAGATATTAGAGCCGAAACGGTTGCCGATGCTTTCTTCAGTGGGTGGATAGCAAGTTATGATACTCCAGCCACTATCACAACTGATAGGGGCGCTCAATTCGAGTCCAAATTGTGGGATAGTTTGTGTAATCAATTCGGGATTATTCGGAACCGTACCACGAGTTATCACCCCCAGTCGAATGGCATGGTCGAACGTTTCCACCGTCAATTGAAAGCCGCCATTATGGCGCACGAGTCACCGAACCCGTGGACTATCACGTTACCCGCTGTGCTTTTAGGAGTTCGTTCCGCAGTTAAAGAGAGATTAGGCAGGTCGGCTGCCAAAATGATATACGGGACAACCCTTAGACTCCCAGAAGAGTTTACTAAACAGTACACCGTCAACGCTAACACTGATTTGGAGAACTATTCAGACAAGCTACGCGTGGCCATGTCGCGTCTCCATCTATGTCCGCCACGTGACACACAACAACACAACATTTTCCAATTCAAGGAAATAGCTACATGTACTCATGTATTCTTGCGCCGAATAGCAATTGCGCCGCCTCTGACCGCCCCTTACGACGGACCATATAAGGTCGTCGCGAGGAGTGGCAGATCAATGAAAATCCTAGTTAAAGGCAAGGTTGAGACGGTCTCTTTAGATCGCGTTAAACCCGCACATCCCGAGTGCGAGCCTACGACAGGTACGACAATACAGCGTAAAACGCCAAACAAACCACAGAGATCGACGGCTACCAGGACGTCTAGTAGGAATCCGCAGGGTCCACCTAGAACTGGTAGTGCGGACACTCTGACGTCCAACAGGACGAGTGTTAAAACGAAAAAGCCGATGGCAGTCAGAAGCAGTCAAAAATCGGCCACAGTCCCAAAGCAACTAGATGTTAAAGTCAACTTGTCTAACAGAGACAATACTTAGGTAGCGCCGCATTCGCGAGCCCCCGCCGTATCCCGCGCTAATGGGAACGGCGGTGGTTTATGAACTATTCCCGCATACCTTTACATCTACGGGGTAAAACCCCGGGTACTGCTGATGCCGTAATCGACTCGACCAAAAGCAACCGTGCGAATATCTCTAATCGCGAAAAAATTTCGACCGACCAAACAGTGCGAAAAACTAGAGTCAGACAAATAATCCAGACTCCTGCCCGGTTCGTGCAGACGGTTCACGCCATAGTGGCGCCTAACGACATCTGTGGCGGGCCCAACCGCATGCACTGTATTAACAATGTTTTTAAATTGTAAATGAATATGCCAGGCCTGGCAGCATTGTGTACAAATATATAAAATGTAAAGACATTTTTTTTTAGCAAGTTAATTGCTAAAATACGAATAGAAATTTATGTTAATTATATCAATGGGTTGATCGCAGCTTGCAGCATATGAATACATACATAAAGGACAGTTGGTGTTAAGAGGATGGGACAATTCATGTATAATGCTGCGATTTCAACCACCTACGCTGTAACCACACACGCTATATTTTTAAACTATGCTTAGTTATAAGAGATTACATATTTTTACAACCCCGCTACTTGCACGAAGCAGTCTCCTACATGTCAGTTGGGTCCTACGTTATCACTCACCCGGGGGTAATGTAGGATCCTTACTTCGTTAAGTTTATGTGGCAGTTATCCCCGGCTTCCCGGACGCGAGAAGCTGTGGACAACTGCCTCGTTTCCGTACCTTGTTGCCGGGCGCACACAATTGCAGCCCATGCGGTCTTGGTACTTTTCCCGCCCTTCAGACGTTACACTCGGCGACTACGGACGTGCCGTAGGTCGCTCTCTCTGAGTCAAACAGGACGTGCCGTGCGCGGAGGTTGTGCTTTGTTGTTGCCAGATGTCTAACGAATAAACATGACAAGTGGAGAGAGTTTTATGATTTATTTGGAACCCTCGACTCTACGGGGAAGGAAGCTTGTGTTGAAATGGTGAAGATTGGGCAGTTTCCCTCGTCCGCCATTGCGACCCTACACTTGAGACTCCAACGGTCACTTACAGGTACCTTCGGCGTGAGGGGCAACCCATCCCCCCATAATAGCATCAGATGATGCCTGCAAAATTACGGAAAATCAGTTAAGAATTGACGTAATGGTAATGGTCGGTTAAATATGTGTTTGGAGCTGATGGATGGCTTGCTGCATATTATTTCAAGTATATATCGATGACCATGACATAAAATAAATATGAACTAAATATGTGATGTTGGTTCACAAAGGGTTAATTCGCCAGATTTTTGGCGGGTCTGCTGCAGCACTATCTAGGATAACTTGGATATCAATCCGATATCGGATTGAATTGAGTACCCGAATTCATTATCCGGTGCAAAACCAAAATTCTTGGAGCTATTTCAAAAGCAATCTATCATAACATGTGATTTGTCGAAAAGTGGGTTTCGTGATAATAACCGTTTTGTAAATGTAGACTATGTATTATGACTTTTTTTTCAAATGTAATATGACTCGTGGCTGAATATGCAGGAGATCTGTAGACATGCTTGTTGCAAACTGGAATATCCTGAAGGTCTCTGAACATCGGTTGTGAAATTTTCGTTCTGCAAATTGGTAACAATCATGCACAGACTTGGGAATAATAAACATTTTTATTGCATCGTGTCGCTCCAGAGTCATTCAATTTGAATGGTATTTGGAGATAAACCACAGAGGTAAATACAATCCTAATCCTGGTATTTATAACATAATGGTGTAGATGACACAGGTAGCACTTACCGAAGCAATAAAGTCACCTTTTAAATACTGAATTAACGATTTCAATAATTATATTCTCCCAACAAATAATTGATTTTGGAAATAATAACGGTGCAAACTACCC